>JAKRZM010001290.1:86429-165580 GCA_036379175.1 Heliconius cydno galanthus | reverse complement strand
GCAGCGCATGCGCGAAAGTGTCTCAACGGGTAGGACTTTATACACATTTATCGTATTTATCTTAATTTACATAAGAATGTAAAAATAATAAACTATATATAAACCTTCTACGAAAAACACTCGACTTAAAGGTGAAAATCAAAATCCGTTGGATGGTTTAGAAGAAGAAGAGTTAGAAACAACAGACAGACACGAAAAGCGACTTTGTTTTATAAGATATAGGATAGGATGTGTCAATATTTTTTGCACTTATTACATTCTTGTTTGAGATGCTGACACAAATTCAATAATTGTTATATTAATAAATAAGTTATAGTGTATTAGTTATACATAATTTAAAAAAAAATCTGTAATTGTACTAAATAAAACAGTATACACAAAAAAATATTTAACATAAAAACATAAAGTAGAATGATCGACGTTCCATTGTAAACGGAGAACTCGTAACTAGGCGTATCAGATGCAACGCATGTCAGTACAATTTATGTCAGTATAAATATCTATGGAGCTAGGATTGAGTGGTTATTTCAATCAGTCTCATGTAACGCAACGTGTGCTCTGGCCGATATCTTAACTCAAATGGACCCTATTTGTTTCCTGTCTCCCGCCCCCATACTCTCGCTACTTTGTTATGCAATATTATACCTGATACAGGTTTCTATCTATGGTGAAATAGTATATCTGTAGGTATATTTTTACAATGATATTACAGTTTCATAAGAATCGTAGGAATATTAACACATAGATATAGATTATACTTAATTAATTAAACATCTTAACATTCATTCTTTTAAAAACAAGATTTAATAAAAACCCAACTTGCATAAGCTGAAATTTCTGAGTACCTATACGAAAATAAAATAACAAAATTAAAGTAGAACAACATAAGTTGCAGTTATTCTAATTAGAGATTTCGAGAGTTACGAGCATCCGATGAGGTCAACCAATCAATAAGCACACCGATATAACATAGAGAGTGGTCTATTGAAAGAAACATTTTAAAAGCAATCCCCACGGCACGGCAGCGTCAGTTTCATTTGCACTGGTTGTTTTAGCTGGGCTGTTCCGTGGAGTGCAGCTGGCTTAATATCCATCCGATCCCCGCAAATCCGAATGTTAACGCTGACAGATGCTGATGTCTATCCACGCTGGATGGCGGCAAAGCTTGCGGAATTTCCAGTTTGACTGTTTAATCCCCGTTGTGGTGCGTTTCATCGACTCGTGTGTGCGGATTTTATTCGTCTTGCACAAACAACGGATTATTACATGTGATATGTGCAAATTTACACTTGAATAGTTGAATGGAGTTTGTTAGTATGTTAATACGAATGTTAGTGATAGTTTCATTTTAAATAAATTAATATTTTAGATCAAAATTATTTTGAGGCCATTATGGTGCAGTAGAACAGCGTATGACTAAACAAAATGGTTCTGGGTTCGACGTGAACTCATTTAGATTGGACTATATAGATATCAATTACTTTTCATTTCTCTATTTTTTATTTTTGATCCTAAATTACACCACTAATATGTATAAAAAGCTTACTCAATGTTAATCTTTTACATTTCTAAGGCGTCAAAGATCTCTTCAAAATATAATACAGTGATTGCATCGTACATAAAAATATGTTATTTCCCGTTCAATCCCATTTCAGCACGCATCGACTTGATTTTCCCTCACTCCTCCCGGATCTGCAGATAAGTTCTCCCCATAGCGTTATATAAATAAATTGTTGCCTCTCTTCATTGCCTCTGGTTTCTCAGCTTTTTTCTTTCCATATCACGAGCTTTGGAAATTCTCCATCTTATTTCCAATTGTATTGTGATTCGTTCGAACATGTGATTATGATAATATCTAAATGTTTTCGGACTGTTTCCTGATTTCTTGGGGTTGGAGGATGTCGAAACTTATTCGATTATATCGTTATTTATTATTTATTATGTAGGTCGTAGTTTCTATAATTTACTTACAAGTTCCTACTTCCTGTACGATTGGTGCTGATGTACTCGTATCTACTTTTATCGTGAAATATTAAATATATCTTTCTTATCTAATATCTATTTATAGCAAATAAAAATTATATTTAGATACTTAGTGGCTGGCTAAAGCGTTTAAGCAGTGTGTTCGGTACTGTTAGACATTGTGAAAATGATAGAGTAGATTTTTATATAATATTTTACATACATCTTAGTGTGAACTTGTGTTTTTTGAGCTGGTTTAGCTGAAATTAAACATTGAAATTTTGTGTAAAAAGTAGGTAGGTAGCCTATGCAGCAGGATTTCAACCCGCATGCAGGTATTAGGTCAAAGGGCTCTATTCAAATAAACTAGCACCTCTGTTAGAATATTTTTTAAAAGCTCCTTCGTTTTTCTGGAAACCATACTAGTATAATTTTAAAAAATATTTTTATGACACATATTGTTCCAAAATATACCCAAAGTTATAAATATTTCATAAAAATTTCGAGTGTAACAGTAAAAGTGACAATACCTTTTAGTGATACCTTTTACATTTTTTCAGCAGCTATGTCATCAATAAACTTGAATTGCTAACAGAATTAAATGGCTACTAGGCTAGCCTAAAAAACATATATACTTACTTATATTGAAAACATTTATACAACAGGAAAACAGGATATATTTCTTAATTCTTAATTTAATTTAGTAGCTAACGTTTAAGATTTCGTTTTGGTTTCGTTAGAAATGGTAATTAATAATAATTAATTTCATATTGCAAAATTCTGATCGCGAATCGCTCCAGGTATTTGATTTTGGTATTTACGTGAGGAATTCGGCACAGAATTCAAAGAATTTATTCTAAAATGTACTTTTGAATATTTAGAGGAAATATTTTCCAGAATATCAATGCAATGACAAAGTTAGAACATCTGTGCTAGGAGCTTTAAGGGATGTAATTCCTGATTTCCTTTTCTTTATTTTTTTCAGCTTCACCCTGTCTTTACCATATGGCAGGATAAATAGAGAAAATCTAGTGTTTAAACACTCCGCTATGACTTTCTGCCGAGTTCTGAAGGCGTTGTTTGTTGAGTTTTTTTCTGTGTTGCTTATAAAAAATATTTAATTAATTTTTTTACAAATAAACAACGTTGATGAATAAGTATAACAAGTTTTTAAAACAGCCAAATTATATGCAAACTTGTTAAGGAGGTTTATCATAAAAGAGGATGCAAATTAATTTTATTAAGATTGTATGCGCTTACATAATTATATAATACGAGCGGAGCGCCGCGCTGCTTGGTAAACGAAGAGTTGTCAAAGAAATCTAGATTAAAGTAGATAAATAAGCAATGTCTTATGAAATTATTTTAAAACTCTCTTTAATATTTTAATAAAGCTTATTTTTTTTTAAATTACTATACAAATTTTCTTTTGTTCTACTAGATCTTATCTAGGTATTTATTAGATATAAATAACTTATTGTAATTAATTCCTATCTTTAAATTTCTTCTACATACTAAAACGTACCTTGAATTACAATATACCTACGTTTTCAATTTTCTACATCTTTGCCCTAAAAAAGTTATTTAAAATTCAGATGAAATAGTACCTAATAGGTTATGTTATTGTAATATTTTTTGACAGCATTTTTTTTGGGATGGGCCTATTCTGGGGTGGGGTTGAGTGGCGGAATTCAACACCGCGCTTTGCCTCTTTATCAGAACGATGAAATGAAAATATTAAATATTTCATTTCCTCAAGTTGAAATCGAACCTACCACCTGTCACGTTCACAGTAGCACGCTTGTGCCGATGCGCCACGCCAATTGACTGGCCCCCAACTGATCGACAATAGACCCTATCATCCACGATAATCCTATCTACGCACAATTATTTTTCAGATTACCCTATCAATAACCTTTACGGAGTTAGAAATCAAAAAATAAGTGTAATAAATTTGAGAAGGTGGTTTCCATTAATTCAGGGTACCTTGACGAGGGTCGAAAGTTTAGCGGATTATAACAAGTGGCAGCACTAACTGTCACGAGCAGACCTGGCCGCACCACGCCTCACGGCTTAATCGCCAAACTTTCCCCTACTATTGGAGTTTTTGTGGAATTGCGTTCGCACTGCTAATTTATGCGCCCACTGAATGGAGAGAGCACTCGACTCATTTTACTCGCATTATGTATTCAAGACGTATTTTAATCGAACGTATTCGACACCTTGCGAAGAAAGATATCTCAAATTACGAAATTTGTTGTTTATTTTAAATTGTGTTAGAAAACCTATTTTGTATTAATATGTATATGTAAAAGTAACAATTATATTCTTTTATATTCATACTATTGTTATTGTTATTATCTTATTACTTTACTAAACACAAAACAAGTCAATTAACAATAATCATAAATTCCATTGCATTTAGAGCTTAACGAACTAGACTATTTAGAGCGAAAATAAATACTTAATTTTTTTTTCTCTTCTTTGTTTTTAGCTTCACGCTGTATCCTGCACAAAGCAGAGTAGGCAGAGCCAGAATCTGTTAGCTTAGTGCTAAGACACTCCATTCCCATCAAGACACTGCCGTTCCCTATTCTTCAAGCGGGAATTGAACCGGTGTGGGTTCAATCATGTTCACAAATCACACCCTTGTGCCGTCGGTAAAAAATTATCAACAATGCCATCTCTGGATAGAAGTAGATATTACTGATAAAAAGACAAAACTTTTTTCATGTAAGTTCAAATCAATTACGAAAGATGGCAGCATGTCTGACCTCCACGCCATCTATTTATTATATAAGAAACCTCTTAGAATCTTCTCAAAGCTTTTCATTTTATTATTGTATGATGTCGATAGATGGCGCTACATATTCAATATTGAAAACGTGTTTTGCAGTGGGTAATTTTTTGTAGTTTTTATGAGTATATTAAAAATAAATAGATAACTATATTTTATCTATATATTTTTAAATCAGAGATATGATTTTTATCATACAATGAAAAAAGGTGAGAAAATGCTCGACAATTTATTGTGTAAAAATGTCATTTGAAAACTTCTGTAGGTATATTTTTATTTTTATTTACTGCTGCGTGCGATTGTAAACGCGACAGGTAGTGGGTTAGATTCCTACTTGAGGCAATGAAATATTTTTATTTTCCTCGCACTGGTAAGAAGCAAAGCGCACCGCTGAGTTCCTCTACTAAACAGCACTAACAATCTCTCTCAGCCTCTAGAATTCGGAAGTGGGAAACGGAAGTGTTTTAACACTAAGCTCCCAGGTTCTTTCTGGCTTCTGTCATAGCGGCACTCGAAGTTAAAAAAAGTCTAGTGCTTGAACGGAGGATTGCTCTGATGGTAGTGCCTGATGCCCGTTAAAATGTTATTACTAGCGGAGTGTTTAGACAGGTACCTATCTCACTAATAATAATATTTTAAGCTCAAAAAAACTATATTAAAACAATATCAAAATCTAAAGAACATTAAACGTTTTACAATGTTCTATCAACATGGTCTTGGCCATGGACCATGGTTATTTTAATTATCCTAGGACATTAATTACTTGCTACGTATAGATATAATAATAGCCGTAGCAATTGCTAAAAGGACCACTAGTTTACCTTTATTTACTAATGAACATGATATACTCTACTAGAGAGATTATAGAAATTTCTAAAAAACATTTCTGTTGTTTAACTTTAAGAACTTTATGAAGAATTAAGCTTTTGATAGAACCACAATAAAATAAGTTAATAAGTATAATTTTATAGTTTCAATTTTATCACTACCGAACAACTTTCGTTTACCTTTTGTTTTATCATGTAGAAAATAACAAGTGAATTTTGATAGTAAAATATTATTGTAAGTTAAGCAGAAAATAAATATTCTTCAATTACTAGAAATTTAATTTAAAAAAAAAATCTGAATAATGACATTTAAATACGTATTAAAAATAAATTACTCCAAATACTAAATTCACAAAAAACCCATAAAAAATGTAATATTAATCAGACATCACCCAAATGGCACAACATTAGGTACCTACCTATTTCTTATTCCACCGTCGAAGGAGTGCGTTAGCGGCGTGAACGCTAGACGGGTGTTCAAGAGTCATCAGTCGCCTTTGGCTGAATACGGGATCTCATATGCAAAATGTTTGCTTTGACAAATTACCCTATTATTTTAAGATCTGGGGAATGATAGGGATTTTGACTTTATCGAGGCTTTCCAACGGTGCTGTCAAATTGCACTCGATTTATTAAAGGATTGTATAGGCATAAAGTAACGCGTGTAAAGCCAATAGGTTCTTTTGAGGGATAAAAGTGTTAACACAGAGGGTTACAAGTGTTACTTAATAGCGTCGCTAGTAATATTTTGTGGATAAGTTACAGTTAAGGTGTGGTTTTTTTAGCTTTGCTTTGTGTTCATAGAGCAGGGTCGGCAGAGGGAACTTAGTGTTAAGAAATGTCTCACTTTTCGCCCAATGTTTGAGGCGTTACATGTTGATTGGCCAAACTTAACGCCGCGTTTTGTCTTATTACCAGAGCAAAGTAATGAAAATATTAATAAATATTAATTAATTTCCCGATTCCTCATATAATAATCCATTCCGTCGGTTATGGATCCCGAACAAGCAGCGCGTTAAATAGTCACAACTTCACAAACTTGTGCTTCTGCGCCACGACGGTCTCAAAATTTTGGTTTTGAATAAATTACATAAACAATTATTACAGAACTAAGACAGTGCTAAGTAAATAAAGTAAATTACTTAAACATTCACAATAATTATAAATAACTAACGCCTATAACAGTTTATTTCCTGGATACATCATAAATACATTAAGGAAATTAATCAAAATTAACTCGTTTATTTTACACATTTCTGGCCCAACTATATAGATCTCATCAGAGACTACATGTTTTGATACGGCTCAAATTATAAATTTACACATCTGCCCAAAAAAAAGGCCTTGTCTATCCGTAACATCAGAGGAGCATGACGTTCAACCCTCTCGCCAGCAAACCGTTAAAATGAATAATGGTAGATTAAAAACAGAGATTTCCAAACATTTTTTAACTTGTTCCTACTGTTAATATTATTTAGTATTATTTTAATTCTTAGCTCTGGTAAAAAGGCAAAACGCGGCGTTAGGTTCCGTCACTCAATGCACAATGCTTCAAAAATTCGGCGGAAAGTGGTAAACGAGTGTTTACGCTAAGTCTCCTCTGCCTACCCTGCTATATGCGGGATACAGCGTGAGCAATAAAATAAATTAAAACATCAATTATAATGATAGCTATATTCAATTTATTACTTATTTTTACCTATATTAAATTTATTTACTTCCAAATTAATATACCTATTATTGATGAAAATTTGAAAAAAGACAATTATTTTGTAGAATATATTTAAATTTTCAAAAAGGTTGAACACCCCTGACATCGTAGGCGAAATGCACTTATTAAGCTCCTTATCCAAATATAAAAAAGTCGTGATTATCATTTAATTTCATAGCTACACCGCGGTCATCGATTGTGACTTGTGAGTGGGAAACGCGTGCGCCAGCGAGAGCACCTGCTCGGCGCTTCCGTCGCTGATGGGGTTAAATCAATATTTAGATTCAAATTATTCATTTTTTGGACTTGTAAAATTAGCTCATAATATATCCACTTACTTTTAGTATATATTTTAATCACGTTTCCTATATATATGTATGTTGAAATTCTGAACATTCATATGGTGATTTTATTGCAATTTTATAATAGTACAGAATAAAGATTCTATTGGTATTTAGGTATTTGTGACGTAAATGAGGCGGAATGTTTACCATACAAAGAGACCAATCTATTGTCTATCTACTTTGTTGTATTGAAATTGGCATTGAAATTCTCCGCCTAATAAACTATCTTACAATGAGTGCAAATTACAAAAGCTTTATAGAAGTTTCCCATTTTTTTAGCGTCACGCTGTATGTCGCGCACAGCGGGGTAGGCAGAAGAACAAAAGAAAAATATTTAAAACAAGTATTTATTCAGATTGGTGTAATATTGGTTTTGTAAGAATTTCATATTTCGATCTATTGATTGTTTATATCGATTTAAAAATAAAACCAGTCAAGTGCGAGTTGAACTTGCCCATCGAGGGTTGCATACCAATTTCAGGATTGTAGGTCAATGGGAATTACATATTATAAAGGTGGACAACAAGTGTTACACTTAAAATTGCGGTCATGTGCTTCATACGTTTCGTACTTAGGTAGGTACTCAGTTTATATGAAATTTACTAGAATTACAAGTCTGTAATAGTATTTATCAGTTATATAAATATAATATACAATTTTGGAATTTTCATCATTGTAGGTATGTCTACGGAAAAAATTGTATAGGTTAACTACTGCAAAGTCAAGTCAACGTCATGTTTCCCAAAATTTATAATAAAAAATATACGCGAGTCTTCTTCTTCTTCTTCCTGGCATTAATCCCGGCTATTGCCAGGGTCTGCTTTCCTACTCAACCTACTCCACTTTGCACGATCTTTTGCGTCCATCATCATCATTTAAAATTCTCTCTCTCTCTCTTCTCTAGTCTTAATATCCCTAACTTTTAATAATTTATGTTTTTGCATTTCAAAATCCCTTGCGAAATAGATTTGAGTTATAATTAAAATGTTATGGGACTACCTATGACTTTGGGCTTAAACACTATAAACAGTAAGTAATATATAAGTTAATAAATTAAAAACTCCATTTAACGTAGCAAGCAGTTTTGAAATTGACAGATTCCGAGCAGGAAATATCTTTCTACATAATCAAAATTCTCACGGATAACAATCAAGGTTCAACGTCTGAAAGGCGCAGTTGAAAAACTGACAGAGAAAAAAATCAATAAAAGAAATTTTTATCTTAGATTGATTGGTTCAGTCTGACCCTTTACCGATGCGCCTCACTTTTTATAGACTTTTACAAAAAACTAAATGTATCTGTGTTTATTTGTGACAATTTGCTTTGTCGGTTTAGGCCAATTTACATTTGAAAAGGAGTTTTTTTTTCGTGTCGAATGAAGCGACCTGTAACAACCTGGTGAATGACACAGGTAATATATATCGTGTAGTGGATGGATAGATCTTGATAGTTGCTTTAAGTCTTATATGTTTCGAACACCAAAACCAGAAGAAAATGAAATACACACATTTTATTATATTTATAGGAATTTTATGAGGCCAGTCGTCGTGGCGCAGGGGCAAAAAGTGTGACTGTAAAACCGACTGGTCATGGGTTCGATCCTCACTCGAGGAGATGAAATATTGATGCACGACCATATTTAAATTTATATTTCCATTTCTTCGCTCTGGTGTCGAGACAAAGCGCGGCGTTGAGTTTCGCTACTCAGCACGCTAATACGCATAATTTAAAATAAAATATACGTTTACCGTAACTAACGCCATGATGTGGGTATATTGTCTAAAATCAAAACATGAAGAGTTGTTCTTAACAATTGCTGAACAAAATGCTATGAAGATTAGTTAATCGTGGTTCGCGTCGCAGAAGTAGATCCTCTTGCTCCGAAACGGTCCGGGATAAAGATGTAATCATTCATCAATCGCCGCTCGTCACTGCGACCGCACACTGCACCCTTCGCTAAAGGTCACCTGACTGTCACATGAGCTAGTTCAATTTCATCTCATTTAGACATCATTTGTAATTGTATATAGACATTTTTTTAGCTTCACGCTGTATCCCGTACATAGCATGGTAGGATCCTGGGAACCTGTTAAGATACTCCATCCACTGGCGTTCCCCAATTTCCGATTTCTGGAGGCATTGCGTGTGGTGGAACTTATAGTTGTCGCTTTGCCTCGTTACCACAGCGAAGGAATGAAAATATAAAATATTTCATTTTCTCAAGTGAGAATCGAACCTACAACCTGTCACGTTTATATAGATATATAGTTTAGATTTTTTTATAAAAAAATTCAAGATGGTTATAAAATCAATTAAACGACGGTCAAAGGTTAAATTTCTTTACATTTAAAAAATTCTGCGCTACCTTGTAATTTTTTATGTAATATAATTTAATATATTCTAGCTACAAAACAAAATAATAAACATATTGCCTCAAAACATAATTTATCAATTCGATGTTAATTCACATAGGTACCTATTACGTAACAAAAATAACCAACACCACTCGATATTTTACTATCGTCAGATAATCGAGTAGCATTCGATATAACACAAGTAATGTAATTGCAGTCATGGGAATAAATCATAATATCTTTCATAGATATTATTATGGAGATCGAGGGTACAACACTAGTACCACATAAACTAGCGATCGGCTTATAGCGCCAACACTAGCGAATAATGCGCGCGCGCAGGCTACCGCTGTACGCATTCCCCACACAATACCAGGTAATCAGCGATAAGTCTAATATTTTATAAGAAATAGATTTATCTACTTATAAGAGAATTTATATTTTCTTAATTCAAATGTGATACGTCTCTATTATAGGTCTTTATAATAGTACTTACTCTAACGAAACTGTCGACTAGGTTCCTAAAGTTTTTTTTTGATACTCTCAGTTACTACTAAAGTGCTTCGCAATTTGATATGAACGAACCAACAGTATATCAATTATTTGTTTAACTCTTTATGTTTTATATATACCTTTTGAGTGATATAACTTGTATTGTGTTTGTATTTTGTACTCTTGGTATTTGGTACATGTGGTATTTATTGGCTTTGTATTTCTAATCATGTGTCGCCTTCCTTCATAGATTTCGGTGTAGGTAAAAAAAATTTTCAAGTTATGCCTATAATTGAATTTTGGACGTCAGAGAGATATTCAAATTTTATTCATAACGAATATTACTTATCTAATAATAAACAATTTTTGTATGAAAATTTAGCGCTAACACAAATAGCGCTTTTGCTAAGAAATGCAAAATCCCCTGCCTCTCATTATGCCACTTTTGGTCTGTTTAGTGGTAGCGACACCCAGTGCACAAAGATTTTTTTGCATCTATGGCACAATCGAAAATTACCTTTTTAAAATTCATCATCTCACAGTATAATTATATTAACGTTTATCAACTTCTTCAAAGTTTATTGTATCTATATAGGGATGTACGAAAGACAAAATTATATTATACAAATAGGTATATAATAAAATTAATATAAGTTTATATACCTATATATTTTTTTCATCTTATAAGAAATATAAACAAAACATAAAATAAAAAAAATAAAACTAGGACAGAATAATTAATGAAAGTTTAGTTAGGCAACTAACTCAGGCTTCAGAAAACACGCAGGTGCACAAAACAGTGGTCAACTTGTGCGCTACAGATCTTATTTGGCAAAAACGAATATTTATAGTTCATAATCAGTACTTTAACTCTCGTCACTCTCTTCATATTTTATTGATATTTATAATTTATTAAGGTACTTTACAGACACTAAAGTGCAGGATTCGTTGATAATTTTAAATGTATTTTGATGACATTCTCTTAATGTTGACATCAGGATAGCAACGCTAAATACTAGTAAGTGAATCCTGTTAAGCCTACGCAATGATAAAAACTGTCTCCTATCTGCGTAATCTAATAAGGTTGTTTAGGGAAGTTTGTGGTTGTAATAAAGGCAATAAAAGTGTAATAAGGCATAACTCTCCAAAGGTCCAAGGCGCGGGCGCGAAGTAGTGAGGGCTCGTAGCGTCGTAAATCTGATGTGAGGACTGCACCCACGCCGCGCATCGCAGGAGCCTGAGATAAACATTGTTGATATTCACGCGTAACACTGCTTCGTTGTTGATGCATCATGTTGGTTGGCTATATTTTATATTTACAATAACAAATATAATAAAAACATATAACTAATTCAGACGTACAAATATAACATCTAAGAACAATTACTAAAACTATATTTTTCATAATTCTTAAAAAATATCCTTGGAAATAATAAAAAAATGCTACATGCACCTGTCATCACTTTTTATTTCAAAAACTTACTTTTTATTTCAAAAAACCACCCTCTTTATATGCGTTCTTCATATAGGTAAACGTATTGATAAAAATGAAAGTTAAAATGGTAAAAGTTGTACAAAAAAATATTTTAATACCATATACTGAACAATAATTACAGTACGAATGCCACT
Organism: Heliconius cydno galanthus; assembly: GCA_036379175.1. Classification (NCBI taxonomy): domain Eukaryota; kingdom Metazoa; phylum Arthropoda; class Insecta; order Lepidoptera; family Nymphalidae; genus Heliconius; species Heliconius cydno. The sequence goes on along the minus strand of JAKRZM010001290.1, from coordinate 153,464 downwards.
ATTAGAAATCAGGAACACACCTGTTGTTCGTATGAGCCTGAATTTTTTGTGCTCGAACCTTTCACGAATTTACATATCTCCCAGTTCTTTGTTGAGGCTAACGAGGGTTATTATTTCAACCACAAAATGTAGACTTAACTGGTTCTGATTGACAAAGGTATGGAGAATAAAGACTTATGTAAAGGAAGCTTTTAATGAATCATTTACATTATTATCTTCACCTCGTTAGCGATTGTTAGCGTCAAAATTTTAAATTACCTAATGTGCACTTTTGAGTTAAATTTTAGCACGTACTCACCCACTCGGCTTTCCAATAATTTACTGCCGATATAAGAAAAAAACAATGTTTGATAGGCACCAGAGTGAACCTTTTAATATGTTCCTGCTAAGCATAAAGACGTTAACGACTGCAAGTTTAAAGATAGAAGAGGCGTAGAAAATGATGGCTCCCCTATCGAATACCTCAATCACCCTTTATTAAGGCAATGAAATAGATTTATACCGTCCACGGCGATTTTATGTCAAAGTGCAGTTCATTGGCACCCGACAATGTCGACAATGTCAGTAAGACAATGTAATTTTATGCTTAAACGAGCCTCACCTGAAGTGGAACCCGCTCGGAAAATTTTCAATGGCAATATTACTTTGTCTTTGTCCCAAATTGTAGTTATGCTTTATATAACAACAGAAGCGTTACAACTTTCCAATACTATCTCTTCTTCCAAACGATATTTCAAAGCGAGTTTCGTGAACACATTACGAAATATACTTGTTATTGATGGTGAAAAGGATAATGTAATTTAGAAGCTGGAAATTAAGATATCCAAGCATAATAAAGGAAAATAAAATTATATGCATTCCGGTCTTTTTTATAATACATGGATGTTGATGTATATAATTTTTTTTAACCTTCACGCTGTTCCCACATGTATGGTTCCCGAATTCTCGAGGCATGGCGGTTTGAGTGGCGGAACTTAACGCCACGCTTTGCCAGGGCACCAGAGCGAAGTTAATATCATAAATAATAAAACAAATAAAATTGACTGACGAAATAAATAAACAATATAGTGAATCTAGATAAAATGAAGATACAAACTGGCCTAAGTACGAGGGGATACGGACAAAAACACAATAAAGTATTTATGTTCTCTATAAAACGTTCTCAAGCCACGAACTCATATTTTATGTGGAGCCGGTGAATCCAATTACACATGAATGGTTCGTCATGATCAGAGATTTTTGGGCCCTAATAAAAACTCGAGGAGATTTATTCCCCGCTAGGAGGCCGACAACCATATTCTAATTCATCTTATTAGCGTTGCAACTTGATAATAAATTCTAAAGTAACTAATGAGGTATAACACGCACAGAAACCAATATTATTTTCTTCCGTAGATAAAACAGACTTGTTTAAAGATTTTATCTTTTTTCGAAATGAAGAGTATTATCGTGGTTTAGATGTAACGATGCATGCTCATACAAATTTTGTTAAAAAATCTGATAATATACTTGGCGTCATTTACGTAGGAGATTACGGGCGGAGATTTATTTACACATTAATTGATTCATTATCGGTACTAATGAAAACAAATATGTATTTTATAAGAAATATCATTATTGAACTCGTGTATAGCTAATGCTTGGGTTAAGTTGCGAGGATTGAATCTAAATCTGCATTTATCGAGTAATAAAATTGAAAGAGATCAACTTTAATATGTTAAGGTGGACATAGCACGGATCTGATAAATTAATTTCATCTATAAATTCGATAGGTATCGATTTAACATTCATGCAAGTGTTTTTTTATTTAAAAACAAAATGGCGACCACAAAAAAATGTGTTAATTTACGAATGCTCTTTGTAATTTGACACATCGGCATGGCCTCGTGCGCTATGCCGATGTGATCAGTTGATTTTCGCTGAATCTGTCAACAAATTTTATATGAACACATATATATGCTTATATCATTATATTATGATTGATTTTAACTATTATAAATTCAACAAATTCTACCTACTTTCAAACAAAATTAAAAAATAACAAGTAGTCTTTCAATTGTGTTTTATAACAATTATAAATAAAAAATACAGACAATTAATAATAAAATTTTAATTATATTTATGGCAACCCTAAAAACTAAAAATCCTATACAGTTGGCTACGAGTCAATCCATACATCTATTAACGTCGGATAAACGTTACCATGGGCCTGTGATAAAAGTGACCAACTCGATAATTTATTAGGCATACCGAGCAGAAACTTCGTAAAAATAAACATGAATGGCTGCCTTATTGGGACTTGATTTAATACGGCCAATAAAACAGTAACTAACCTTATATAAATTACTAAACAAATAAATAACATTTGTGGTCATCAACTTTATCTCTTCAGAAAGCAGACAGCGCTACGTCAGTCTAAATATGGATTAATTCGACTAGTAAAATGTTAAAACTATTAAATTTACAGGGGGAAAGCCGGATAGTTGCCATATTTTTTAAAATAGAAGTGTGATTTATTTCATATACAATGTTTTATCTAATTAACTAATCAGTTTTTATTGTTTTCTGAAATATTTTATTGAATAATAATCAACATTATAAAATATTATCAAGTTATAAAACTTGATAATAGTTTTAGAGTACCTATAAACTCTGAAAATAAAAAAATCATAGCAATGCAACTTTATTCAATTACATAGAATCCTATCAGATTTCGATTTAGTAAATTGTTATTCCCAAAACAATTAAGTTATGATCATTAAGCGAATTATTTTAAATTCGCATAAATAAAATTAAAAAAAGTAAAGCACTATTACCACTGACGTCTCATCCTACTGCGGCGACTATCCGGTTTTTACCCTAATATATATATGCTCAATTTGAACCCAATCATTAAAAAAATATACTAGCGTTCGAACAAATTAAAAATCAAACACAAAATCCTTGAATGGATCTAAAATTATTTAATATTCTTATTATGTGATGTTTTCGTAATTATTTTATCAAACATTCTGAATTACAAAATATGACTGAAAATAGGTATTTACTTTGAATTACTATTACATTTTATTTATTCTGTTTATGACTTCTGAATTTGTTTATACATTAAGTTTTAATAAAGCTAGCTATTTATAATCAACACGTAAGAATGTTTCAAGTAATTGCGTACTTATGGAAATTTATGTAATAAAGCTATATAAGGAGCCGCGAAAAGGCACCGTCTAATCACTCGACGACCATTAAACTGAAGCAATAACTCTCTACATAGTAGCGAGCATGTACAAAGACTCATAATTCTCTGCTAAATTCTTTTGTAGCGAAGAGATTGATGGGGCCTCTCCTTAGGTGGCCTGCTAATAAGCATTCGTTAATTCTACTAAAGCCAGGCTTAAGAAATTAAATTCAATGTTTCGCGTTTACGATGGAAGTGCTGGTAATAAAATATAAAAAAATAATATGTCTTTATAATTAAACAATTTATCTGATCGTACCAGTGCTTAACTGTACTTTTTCTTAATTATAAAAACTTGTTTTTTGACATATAGACGTCGTTGTTTTATGGATAATCTGTAAACATGAATTATTTATGTTTTTATGGAATTTATAAATTGTATATTTATGTTTTTATGAGCGAAAGTGTTTTAATAGGGAGCAGAGTGTTAAGACACTAGGTTCCTACGTTCGCTGGGGCTCGCCGGGAGAAAGCGCGAAACTAAAAATTTTTTTTAAAAAAATGTCACTTCCATAGTGTACATAACAAAATAAAACAGATTTAATATTTTATATTCAAATAAAAATAAATAACGCATTTTTCATATTATATAATATCATTTTTTGTAAGCAAATCTATATAATCGAGTTTTATAAAACATACGACACGATTAATTAAAAAAAAATCGTTTACATATTAACAAGACATGGTTTAATTAGTTAGATGGTAATTCTGTCCATGTTTCAATAGCCATTAAGCAGTAATATAATTTGCATATTTTTTTATAAACATAGTAGAGCTTAGTGTGGCAGAAATATGAGCCAGTACTTACTTATCTAGCGCCCAATACATCACATGACTATTTTTATAATTGAAATTTAAGCCCTACCCTAAGTAGCCTCACGTCTTTATTCTTTTACCAGGATAGGCAAAGAATACATAGAGTTAAAACACTCCCTTTCCCACTTTTAACTAATTTTTGAAACCTTAAGGGTTTAAACTCTAAACTGTTGCGTTGACAGTCGAACGCTACAATGTACTACAATGGCCTTGCTAAAATATCAGGAGCATTCTACTATAACTTAATTAATTTAAATTGTATTGTAAATATTTTAATATAAATATTTTATAATTAGGTTATATTTATTGTGAAACTAAAATTATTATTATTGGATTTTAATTTAAGGTTCCGCACTCAAAGATTAAAACAGGACTCACTAAGGCTCCACTTTCCGTCCGTCCATCCGTCTATCTGTCTGTCCGTCTGTCACTAGACTATATATCAAAAATCGTTATAGTTAGATAATTAAAATTCTCACATATGAGATAGTTTCTTGACGCTATATTATTTAGGTATATATTTAAAATAAAATAAGTAAATCATTATCTAAATTAAATCGTTATCACATGTAGCAAAAATGTACGATAAATACATAAGTATTCCACACTCCATAAAGAACGTCACCTTCTTTACCAAATTTTATTGCATCAAAGCTAATTTAACACCTTCAGATATTTTTGATAAGGGAAAATTATTTTTGTTTAACAAGTTTGTGGTTTTTAAATTAGAAGCCAATTATGGTGCAGGAGCACAAGCGTGTTACTGTAAACGCGATAGATTGTAAGTTCGATTCCCACTCGAGGAAATGAAATGGTTAATTTTTTTAACATTTTTAAAGAGTGAAGAGAGACACTTGAGAGTGAAGAGAGAAAGAGACACTTAGGAATGAAAACTATTAAATATTTTCTTTCGTCGGTTCTGGTGTTGAGGCGTTGAATTCCGCCATTTAACGCATATTGCAACGCAAAGTGGGGAAAATTTAACCCTTTGCCTACCCAGGATGCAGGATACAGAGTGAACCTGAAAAAAATATCTACTATCTATATAACCGTTTATTGTTATTCTTTTATATATTTTATACCTTCACAACTTTTTTTTTGGAACTTAAGGTTAATACTGTGAGCCCTACTGGCTTTTACAGCGACACCGGATGGGTGGAGAAGGGATGAGGGTAGAGCTCTATCTCCTATCTGTTAATTTCAAATACCTGACACTTTTCGTCCTAAAGATTACTACAAAAATTGTTTTTTGTTATCTTATAAATCCCTCTAAATGTGTTAGGTACATTATAATCAGTGAATAAATAAAGTTGAAGTTAAGTTAGATATCTAGTTAATTTCATGAATAAATATCTAGTAGCACAGTACGACTTAGTAATAAAAGTTTGAATTTAGTATCCCCGTCCTATTATATTCCCGAAAAAAACTTGGGTAATGACATCTCAAATAAAAGTATTATATTTTTCAAATACAAAGCTACAAGTTTCACAGAAGACGGGAGCTTACAAAGGATGAAACGTATTCTTATTATATAAAACTAAAAGCTAAATACGAGAAAGAAGAGCCGTCGTTAATTAATGGTGATAATTTGACATGCTCTGACAGCTAATATTGTATTCAAATTGATTTGTGTTCAAAGTTGAATTGATTTTGACAGAATCAATAAGCCACCGAGTTCTCATGGTGTACGAGTATTATAGAAATGACAGTAATTATAATAGACAGTAAGAGAAAATCTATTTTGTTTTTTTTTATCTTGGTTTTATGAATATGCCTCATTATCTATTGCCTGCTTTTTTCTTTTAAATAGATTTTTTAATAGAATTATAATTATGTGCTTATAGTAGAGTATAGACCTTAAAAATAATAAAAATATGAGTGATGAGATGAGATGATGAGAGGTGTTTTACATACCTATAAACAAAAATACCTTAAAAAAAATTAAAATATATTTTTTATAACTTATTTTTAAAAATGTATTATTTAAATATAAGTAATATTTAATTGAATATAATATATTGTTTTGATAGTCAAGATAAATTAATAACGAATGCGAAATGCTTGAGTTGAAACAACATTCATAAAAGACTGTGACTCGACCCTTACTCTGCTGCAAGTACAAAGCGCCCATCACTAGTTACCGACAAAACGAAGCAATAGTAATTATAAAGATAATGAAAACGCACAGATCGGACATGACGCGTACCTCACCGACAATAGCGGGGAGATAACAAGACAGGAACCAGTTTAAAATTCCTTCTAATCGAATATGGCCTTTATGGTTGTCTTTAACACGATTATTATATTTTAAGAGGCCTTCTGTGACTTGCATTTTGTTCACAGAACGCATCTACGAGGTGTCGATATATGTCGAATAAATAGCTTCGCGTCAAGGTGATTGATTAATGACAGCTCCAGCGAAAACAGACCAGCCGCCTAATTAAATAGTTCTGACAGCTATTTACTAGACGGTAATATAATCTATTTTTTTTTAGCTTCACGCTGTATCCCGCATATGGCAGGGTAGGTAGAGAGAGAGAGTGTTAAGTCACTCCATTACCCATTTTCCGACAATTTCTGCATTGTCCTGCATTGCGGGTGAAAATCAACGCCTATCCTACTTACTTATATTATAATTGTGAAAACTTGTGAGAAGAAATGTTTCCTCTTATACGTAAAAAATACAGAAAGGACTTAGATGAAACTCTACAATAATATTGCTTATATATCAGAATGACACATAGGCTACACTCTATGTAAAGATTTTGTAAATTTTTGCTGTAATATAAAAATAAGCTTACGGGCACTGGAAAAATATATTAAATTTATATGAAAATTATATATGTGCAATTTCTTTTTTTTTTGTAACAAAAAGTTCCCAAATGATTTATTTAAAAACTCTTATAATATACGTATTTTTCTTATAGTTGTCAAAATAGTGAAATATAATGTCAAAAATTTTATTACATAATTGCTGTATATTATTTTCATGCTGAATCTACGATATATTTAATAAACCAGAAAAACAATAACCATGGTTTATTATTACACTTCAAAAAATATAAAAACCCTAAGAGAGCTTATTATTGATTACAGAGAATCTGTTGAAAAATCGCCTTATGAGTACTTAAAAGAATTTGTTGAAAATTGTCCGAAATCTATGGATGAAGACAAAATCTGCTGGATTATTGAAGCTTTTGTAAATATTCAAAGACATATACATTTTCTGAATACAGTAAGTTCTAGGGTATCTGAAGAACTTTCTGAAGAAGACTATGATTTTTTCTTAATATTTTTTCATGCCATAATTTTTGAAATAACGCCAAAGTACACGCAGATTGTATATAAATCGCTATTTAACCTAAGCAAGCCTTTGCTACAGGTAATCACTACATTTTTATGTCGAGATGATATTCTTACAATTATTTCACAAGTAGCCCAAGCGGATTATGACACAATTTTTGTATCAGAAAAAATTTTAAGCCCTTTATCTTTATGGCAGCCTTATATAACTGACATGGCTCAAAATTATACTGAATACGTCGAAAACTTGCAGAGACAAAAAGTAAAGCAACCCACAATCCCAATATCACCTAATGTATTAAATAGAAAAATTAGAAAAAACTTCAGTCTCAAGGAAATATTACCAATTACCCCTCAAAATTCATTAAATTCGAAAGGTAAAGTAATGCTAACTAAAGACGTTATTGACAAAAAACTTAAGAAAACTCATGACGACAACAAACGAAAAGCTATGCTGCTCCTAAATAGTGTAAAGAAAAATAATCTACACTTTGCCCCAGTTAATCCTCACTTCTGTCAAAAAACATCTGACATTGATGTTCTTAATGTTCACAAAAGTAGTCTACCTAAATTAATACAAAAACCTGTAATAAAAGAAACGTCGACTACAGTAAAAAGGACAAATAAAAGAATTGAACTGGCAGAACAAGAAGAAATTCAATGGCTTCAAGATTTAATGCATAACTGTCAGGATACGATGAAAGCTGAAATTGTTGAATTTAACGATCGTCAAGAAAGGGAAAAAGAAAGGTTACTCGATATAGAAAGAAAACATTTATTAGGACAAATCTCTTATGAGGAGGCGGTCATCGCAAAAAAGAAACTTTTAGAAGAAAATAAACAAAAATATTTAGATTTTCTTAAAGAGAAACAACAATGGGAAGATGAAATTCAATCGTGGAAAAGGTATGAAATAGAAAAAAATAGAAAACTGGTTGAAAAGCTGTCATTAACAGAATTATATATGCTCCATGCAAAAAGTAATTTACTATTAAGAAAAAAGCAGGCTGCAGATGAATTGAAAAAAGAATCTGAGCAAATTATGGAACGAGTAATAAAAGAAAAACATGAAGAATTAGAACAAAAAATTAAAATAGTAAAAGAAATTAAAATATTACAAGAAATCGCTAAAAAATCTAAAGCTCCAAAGGTAATAGACTTCACAGAATCTTCTGGTGCAGGTTTATTATGCGAAATGTCGATAGCAGAATTACAAGAGAGATTAAATATTATTAAAGTTAATCTAAAAGACGAACTAGAGAATAAAAAGAAATATATAAAAGAACAAAATTCTGCTGCAAAACGTGACCTAGAAGATTCAAAACAGTATATTAAAAATTATATGGCTGAGAAAGAAGATTTGAGAAAACAAAATAATAAATCGAAGTTATCTGTTGATATATCATCTAACAAAGAAATACATGACCTAAAACAGATGTTGAATGAAAAAAGAAAATTTCGAATTCAGTTGACTGCTTAAGTCCAGTAAGGTTTTATAATAAATGTTTATTTTTTTCTGTTTCTTATTCCATATTGTGTTTTGCAAAGATCCCGGTCACTATCAAATAAGCCCATACATTAGCCAGAGGCTTAGTATAGAAGATTGCTTCATTTAAAATCTAGATAATAAATATGTTAGCTATCACAGCCTTAAATGATAATAAATAAATATAATATTAGCACTCGACGTGGCTTTATAAGGAATAATTTCTAAATTTAATTACTTACATAATCGATAAAGTAACAGCCCAAATATATTTGTAATATAAAAAAAATGCACTACCATTTTATCTCAAAGTCTTTTTGCCCCGGATACAGGTAAACTAAATAAAGTTAGGAATAACTTTATATATAATATTGATAGTAAGTTTAGATATTTATTTAATAAATGCTTAATTGACTGAGACAAGCCCGAGATTATATTCACATATAATTCAGAAGTATAATGGAGAGTGGAGACATGATAGTTGTTAATTAAATTTATTTTTATTTCCTCCTTTCGCCTACTATATTTTGCCTCTCTGCCTATACTGCTAAATGCTTAAAATCAAATAGATACGATATTCGACAAAAAAGCTTAATAAATAATTAATGTAGCTAACTATTAAGGATTCAATTCAAATTTGTAACATGGAGAATTCAATTAACGTAACTACATATTAAAATACATTTTTCTAATTAAATTTACAAATTAAATTCTTTGTAAAACCTATTTTCGTTAAGATTAGTATATTTTTTTATCTATCTATATTAAATTATAAAATGAACAAAACAAACAAGTATTAAATTTGCGAAAGGGATAAAGAGAATTAGAAAGAAAGAATAAGGAAACAAAGAGAATTTCAAACTACGACTTCTCTTCTTCTACGACTACTATAAACGTCAAAACAAGTCTGATGTAAAACAAATGTAAATTATTAAAAAATAATAATAATATAATCATTTTATTTAATCATTGATAATATTCAACGTGAAGATATTGCAAATTATTGTATTAAGACGAATGGTGTCTTCAGGCAAGTCCAATCAATGCGCATGCGCAAATTGACCGCAACACTTAATTAGTATCTGGCAAAGTGAATTATTGATAATGGAATCTACAGTGCCATTATAATACACGCTGTAGTACTTCATAACCAATATAGCAAACTATCACTAGTTTATTATATTAATAAAACTAAATTGACTTATATAAAACAGACATTAATATCTCTAAATGTTTATATCATCTCTAAAGAGAGTCGTTCATTTCGAATGATTGTGTGCTAATAGTCACATATCGATATCAATATAATAGAACAAATCAGGCGACAATTTTCTCGAAATCCGAAAAGACTAGTCGATATAATTTGGATTAAAGCAATAAATATGTCGGGGTCGCCTGTTCATTTGTACCGGTGTATAATTTAAATTCTTTAACGCCAATGTTCAAGATTACGCGGCGAGATAGAGGCGCGGGCGCCCGTGTCGCAGCGACAACCACCAAATAAATTTATATTTCCGACCGATACGGCCGACTCCTCTCTTTGTAGATAATTCGGCCGGTTGCGTTGAACGACTCTATTAACAGCTTCCCTTTTAGGGATAAATGTCAATTTTACTTTTACTTGTGTCTATGTTACCGTATGTGTAGTACGAATTAGGGTCCTTTTTTATATTCTTGTATGAAATTTAATATTAATATATTTAATAATATTTTAAACAAGGAAAAAAATCATTTTATAACAAAGAATTTATTGCATAATTTTCTACTACAATAAAACTGCAATATGGATTTACTTTTTTATACAATAGATACAAAAATACATGTATAATTATATTATTTAATATATCCCACAATGAACTTATTTAGAGAAATCTTAATTCTTAAATTTGTAATATAAATCACAATATATTTAGGGTAGGACTACAAATACGGCACGTCTTTGAAAGATTTAGCTGATAACAGTAAAACGTCAATAACCACCTAATTGGGAGAGAACACTCTGCCCACAATCGCCGAGCCCGACTAAGTGAGAAACAAATAAATATTGGAACATACATCGAGATAATTTCGACGATAACTTAATGTGCTTACATTTTGGATCTGCTCATGGTTTTATGGAACTACCTAAGATATTATCTGATTGTTTTTGGAAATAACTATAAATTTTATATTTATCATTGTGAGGGTAACGGAAAATTTAGTTTACTCTATTACTTGTTAATTAGTTGTAAGTATACAGTATTTATTTAAGATAGGTAAAATAGATCTTATAAATATTATCATTAAAAGAGTAGGCAGAGTGTCTCTTCACCAGGTCCCCGGTGATGAGACAAACCGCTCCTAACTTTCCGCAGAATTACTAGAGGCATTGCGTATTGGATGACGGAACTTAACGCCGATGATATTTTCATATTATAATTTAGAATTTTATTGTAACCCTATAAAAACAATCCTAATATTTTTTTTTCAATAACCACAAAACAAAAGCATATAGATATCTTTATAGTAATTTTATGAATGCAAAGATCTTAATACATTTGTAGCGATTGAGTGTTCACACGGGGCCTTACTGGAGTCCTTGTAAGAGCTATTATCGCGGGAAGCGGGACGGCCAGGACGGCCAGGGCTGTCCCTCGGCACTTCAAACGACGTATAAAATTTATTGTTATTGGTTCGAGTCGCGTACATGCATCCACACTTCGCGGCTATCACGACAGTACGACTTTATCTCGGTGTTGCGCTATTCTGAATAAACTGAGTGCCCTCTACGTGTCGCGCTCGACTTTTATGCGACATTTAGGTGACTGTTGAATAACACGGGGGATTTATATGGAGAAAGCAGTAAATTGTTTTTTTAAAATGTGTAACTAATACTCTACTTATAAGAACCAAAATATTTTTATTACTGAATAGTAATGTTAAGCTTGGTTAATAAAATAACGAAAAAATTTTTGTTTCTCTACAGTTTTTTTCAGCTTACACTTCTCGTATAGTCAGAGAGAATTTAGTGACAAAAGTAGAGTAAAGACATTTGTTCTCCACTTTCTGTGCCACTTCGAGAGTTTGTGAGTGACTGAACTCAACTTAACGCTACTTTGGAAATGAAATTAATTCCTTCTGTAAATACATTATAGACTCTCATAATATTACATGGAATATTATCTAGATAAAATGTATCTTAAGCAGAAAATATGATTACTTCATTATAAAACTATCAAGATTTTCCAATTTATGTAGAACTTTCATACAAATATATTCTTCCACATAAAAAAATGCCATAAAAATCCCTAAACGATAAAGATTTGTAGTAGGTATACAAACTCCTTTATATGTTTATAAGGAAATAAGAAGTAGAAACAGATATTACGACAGTGACAAACGAAACGAATCTGCTAATATCAAATGAAGATATATTTGCGGTTTAATGGCCAGAATACCTTAATTTGAATATTTACTATTCTACCCGACGAATTTTATACCTTCTGGCCGCCAATGAACGTCTTATTAGCTGTTAACTTAACCTAATTAAAGATTTTATTAGGACAATGAATTAATGTGACATAAATTATTAAATTCAATTAAATTTTCCCATCAAATCATCGAAAAGCATTTGGAAATATTTTTATAAATAACTCTATAAAAATACAGTGAAAAGCTAAAGCCGTTCTTGAGTTATAAATGATGTTACTAATATAAGTAAAGAATATATAAAACTTATACGAATGTCATCAAAAATAGACAATATATTGCAATTTGTACTTTTAATACAAATATTGAAGTAATATTTTTCTTTAGAGTTGTTATTTTTGATGTAATCCCACACGGTCAAACAGTTTGACCAAATATTAACCATATTTAAGAAATAACTCCTTACAGTAAGTTTAAAAGTCGTTTTTATTAAATATCGGCATGATTATCAATATCCGGGAAGATTGATTCAGCACTTAATGAGTTCGGGAAAAGGGATAATTGCACGTATGATCTGATTGTTATACTTAAGAATTATGAGGCTATTGTTAGGAGGTAAGTGAAAAGAATAATTACAGGATACAATTACCCATTTTTTATTTTTTATAAGACGCACATGTTGGCTCAGAGAGTCTCTTAAGTTTTTTATCATTTAGACGTGTGTCATTTCGAGATTGCTTCCATTGTTGTCGAAACGTGAGTGATTATCGATATCAAAGACTTTATCGTTTGAACAAATAAACTAGTCAATTTTCGCAGTTTAATAGCATTTTCATAAATAAAATTAAAACAATGGATGTTAATGAAAATAATTCAATTAGATTAAAAGTATAATTTCGATTCCATTTGATGTAATACTTTTATCGTATATTTTTATATGTATTATTAATATATCTTTATAAATCTAAATAGTTTATTAATGTAACGTAACAAACATTACTTTGCTTATGTATATATATTTTTGAATATAATTAATTTTAACTTTATATTTTTATGACAAAATCCTTTTAAATTAATATGACTTTGTACTATTTATTTAGTGGAATGATAAAGAAAGTATAATCTTACAGGATTACATTTTATCTTAACGATATTGTGTTTTAAATAAAATACATGTTATATTTTCAATAAAATTTATTTTATTTTAATATTTGATAGGTACGTATGTAAATTTCCTACTCCATTTCACATTAATATATCTGTCTATAATAAATAGTCCACATTGGCTAAGATAGCTTAACAATACATACATATATATACACAACTAGTCTTCTTTATAATACTACACATATACAACGATTTTTTACAAACTAAAGGAATGTGGTAGCGAAGATTATGTAGGTGTTCGTTGACAACAAATTTTATGAATATACCTTAGGCTTAACAAGTTTGATGTTATTCTCATATTAAAACTTTTCAGCAATCCATAATAGGAACTATAAACAAGGTGAGACCGTGGCTTCTAAATATTGATATGTCACTTTGGTATTCTATTTATTTAACGATATATTCCAAAGTTTTAGCACCTGCGACATAAATTAAAGTTAAAATATAATTCTGTCTCGTAAATCCTCACATTTAACTCCTTTGTAAACAGCCAATATAAAAACAGTAAATTTCACTGTGCTCTACTTTATAAATGTAAACAGCACTTTCTATATTTTTTTCATCTCTTAAGGACCTTAAATCTGACATTATACTATTTATAAATAAAACAGTTTCTTTGTGCATACTTAAATTTATAGCCATCTTTCACAAAACTTAACACCTATATATTTACATGAATTTACAAGCAAATTGGTGAAATAGCACTCTAGTATAATTTACATAATTTATTTATTCGGAACATCATTCGATAGGAATCATATTTCTTACATCAACAAAAGTAAATTAAATATTTAATCAACGATCGTGTTTAGTTAATTGTAAAGGCAAGTCATTGCCGGCCATCCTCTGCCTGGGACTCGGCGATCTGGACCTGATCCTATTCTTTTCCGTTTCGTCATCACTTTCGTGAACGTTAATTTCTTCATCTGAATCTGAGTGTGAATCGTATCCTCGTAATTGAATCGATTGCGCTGCTAACAGCGCGGCGGCGTTGGGCACTAACGCTTTAAACGCGCTGTTGTCTAAACTGGGATGGGGTTTAAATGAGCTGTCAAACGTGGATTGAGACAGTTTCAAAGCATTCGCTTGACAAAGAGATTTAATGCTAGAATCGTGATGACCAAGAGCCTTAAAAGCACTGTTTTCACCTCCCATCTGAGGGGCGTGGTACGAAACGGGATTTGGGGAAAGGGAACGGGAACGGGAACGGGATGGTGAGTGAGCTAACGGGAGAGACGGGGAAGGAGAGTTTGGGATGCGGAGTGAGGGAGAGCCACCGCGCTTTAATAGGTTCATGCGCTGGTGGCGCCTCCACTTCGCTCGTCTGTTGGAAAACCAAACCTGTCAGTAACGGTAAACCTGATTAGTATGCCGATCTTGTCTTGTTAACAAATATTCATTTATGCAAATGGCTGTGGTAAAAAAGGTCTGATTTGACTAAATCTATTACAATGTTGACGCGTATGAGATGTTGCATTAATTAGATTACATATTTAAGAGAGATAAATATATTTTATTTTATTACCCAATCAAACTAAATCGGAAGTAAAATTTAAAAAGCTAGATGTATATTTACCTGAACTCGTGCTTCTGAAAGTGAAGTCTTAGAAGCTAATCTTTCTCGTGTTGAAACACAAGGGTAATGAGATTTCTCGAATTCCTTTTCTAATTCTTCAAGTTGATCGGGACTAAACGTCGTACGATTTCTTCTAAACTTCGGTTGTTCTCCATCCAGTGATCCGGAATCATCGCCATCCACATCTAAATTAAATAATTGAGAAAGAATTAACACATTGAGTAGTCAATGCTTACCTAACGAAGCTAACGTGTACACCGGAAAATAGCAATTATATAAATTTTTTTTAAGACTGCTTTTAAATGTGAAAAAATAATCATATTTGATGCTATTATGGCGAAGTTGAAAAAATTATTGGAGTGATAATTGAAGGTGTGATCAATAAAACATTGTTTAATTTTTTTTATATCTCCGGTTTGATTATCTATTAGGTGGAATTTTAGATCTAGGCATACTAATACCTAACAATAGTATTTAGTTTACATATTATATATGTACTCACGTATCAAATAAATAAAAGAAAGAAAATAAATCATAAAACAATTGGCTCTCAGTAACAAAAAATGTTTTTAGTTTTATGAACTTACCGATAAGGCCACGTCCTGATGATCCCAAAAAACCTTGTTTCATAGCATCTGGGTGGGGTAGTCCTACATTAGGAGCTGGCACTCCAGGTGGCAGTGGTAGACTTCCAGGTGGCCATACACCACCACCAGCCCATGGGAACCCTCCATAGGGTGCTGGCGCTGCATATAGACCGTAGCCTGCTGCTCGAGCGAATTCTGCAGCTGCACGTTCTGCCGCTCTGTTGCGCAATATCCGATTGATGGAGGAAACGCTTGGGGCCGTAGCGTTTGTACAAACACCTATAAAGAATTTTTTTTTTTTATTTATTGTTACCATAATCATACTAAATATACACAAATATATTTATTTTTAAAGCCTAACAATGTGTTTAACAAAAAATAAAGACATATTTTATTTCTATCAGTAATTAACAAAATAAAGCTAATTTCAAATAGTCAATTAATAACATTTTTTACTTTATACAGGTCGATTGATAAGACACCTAACTGCATGGACATCGTACCGCAATTTTCTATTTCACATCCTTTTTCTATGATGATTATCACCTGAGCCGTAGTCGTGCACAAGCTGTTACAAGATTATAGTTTTCTATACAACTTCTTGAGCAACGTCGAAGTAATTGCAATATGTACTGTAAATTAGTGACCAGCCAGCAGCACGTTAAAACCGATGCGTCATTGGTCGCGTTTCAAATCGGCAGCCATTATACATTTTAATGCGTGCTGAGGATCGCGTGTCGGCACAACCTTGGCAGAGCCATCCCATGTAATTTTCAGGAAACACTCTGGGTAAGTGGTATAATTTAATCATACCCTGTCCAGTTGTAATTGTCGTAGATTTCGTTGTTGAGCTACTGAGCAGTTGCTCTGTGGACCAGTGTGATATAAAAACTATTTTTTTTGTTTTTTATATATAATTGCTTTGTACAATGTTACACAATTATCTTGTTTGGTTGTTATTAAATTATAAATATCTTTATAGTATTAGGTTTTTTTTATTCTGACCATTGAAAATATGCAAAATTTATTGATCATTATTTATTTTATTTCATAGAATAGATTTATTTATTTTTCAACTTGACTGTATCACGGTAGGCAGAGGAAGAGTCTAGTGTTAATGTCTTAACACTAGACTCTTCCTCTCTCTCCATATTCCGCCGATTTCTAGAGGCATTGCGTGTCGACTGGCGGAACTCGACGCCGCGTTTTACCTCGACGCCACAACCTGTCGCGTTTTCAGTCACACGTGTGCTTCTACGCCACTACTGGCCTCTTAATCAAAACATCAAACATCATTTTCATCATTCATTTTCTAATATATCGCAAACAGTTAATTTCACTTAACAGATATGAGTACATTATGAGTAAGTGCATTATATTTGTTCGTATATAACTACTTAGCTATTAATATCTGCGCACGTATTTCCCTTTGCCAATTATCATTATACAAAGTCATATTCAATTGGAACAATTACATCAAGGAAGCATAATTTTGTCTAATTGCTTAATAGACGCCTCAACTGTAATGTCAAAGACATTTTCCTGGATCCCTCGTTATAGACAATTACCTATAGAGTTCAATACATAAATAAACCGCCCTACGACTACACTATATTTAATTTCTTTAAATTATAAACTTTGAAATTTCTCAAGCGTAGCAACGCCTATTTATTTAATAAAAATATTAAATATATTTAATATGGTCACGGTCCATAATGAAGCTCTATTGAGGCTCCAGAGAACTTTGGCGCGGTGCTGGCACCATCACCATCATCCTGTTATAATTTACTCAAAACACAAAGCCTTATATAGTATAATACTAATGACCAGTTGCGCACCTCCGGTTATTGTTAACACGTCAAAAGTATAAAAAGCTGCTCAACACAATTTGTTTGCTTCGTAATCGGTGCGTTAAGATGCCTCCTTAGAAGGTATTCTGTTCCAACCCACCGCCAATACCACAGTATTCCTGAGAAATACGTATTGAAATCATCACCGATGAGAGACCTTCAATTAAAATTATTTCGATATAGGTCTTACAAAAAAAAAGTATAGCGTTGAAAATGTAAGGTTTTGTGATAGTACCGACCGTTGTCACTTTAATCTATTTCCTTGCTCATCGATAATATGAAAAAATGTACATGGGAACTGTTAAAGGCGTTTTTGTCACAAACAACTGTTTACTGTGCCGTAAATAGTAGGTACCTACACTTTTTAATTTAGATGGCAGCATTATCAATTTAACTACGGTAGCTTTTTGCAAAAACCTAATTTCTGGAAATTTAAATTAACCGTTTCACAAAGTTAACTTTAACTTATTTTAATAGATTGTCTTGTTGTACTTATTATTAATATTCGACAATTTGCTTTGCATAAGCCTAAATGCAAGTGTCAATTCTGACGTTAGTTCGGGCGTGGCTATAATGAAATGATTATTAAACTCACATGTCATTTCCTTTTTTTTTTTTAATCTTCAACAATGACGTAATGACAAAGACCACTGGTTAACTATTTGTTTTGAAAGAGATCATTATCCGTCAACAGGTTGCAGGTGGGAATGCGATATCTATAATTGTTCTTTTAATGATTTGGGATCGAATTCGGGCTATAATGCCTAGTCACGGTCATGCAATTTGTCTACGGTCGTTTAATCATGATTAGTCTCAATGGGATCCGCTTTTATTAAAAGACATAGATATTTAAAAAAAGAAGCTGGTTTCACTTGGTATCTAAATACTCTGTAGGTCTATTTGGACTACTGGTAATATCATATTTGTCTAATTACTGAGTAATCTATATATAAATTTAGATGATTTGTGTTGTCAGTTGTAACGACCCATAATAAAAAGCAAATTGATTTAAAAATGTTAATGTTTTCACTCCGGACTGGTGTTAGGTTGGTACCTGCCTAAAAGCGAGGCATGTCCAAAGATAAGACAATCCGGCGCCGTCTGCCATGGAGTGTTTAATCGGGTTAATTTATCGATAATTGACGGAAAACCTTTTTGTTTGTATTGCCGGGAAGTAACAGTAATTGTCACGCCTTTGAAGATTTACGTCCGCTTCTAAATTAAGACATTAACAATCGGATCTCGTGCCTAATGGTTTGGAATGAATTTATTTGTTTTACCCGAACCGGCTCTCGATAAATTTGATTACTCCCATTACCGGAGGAGTGGAAATTGAACTCGAAAGAGTCACCTCATAACTGATTACGAAAGCTAATAATCATATTATGGTGAACGTTCCACGAAGTGAAAATAATTAGTTATTTTTATTGCTTGTACACTATTTATACAAAAAGCCTGATTATTTTTATGTCTTCCAAAGACCATTAAGTTGTGCATCAAGATTATCATGACTATAGATAGCAAGAGATTTTAAAATGTTTTATAATTAAAGAATTAAAGGTAAGTCATTAAGAGCTCATTTGAGGGAAGTCACGGACGGTCCCCCTCTCGATCGGGGGTAAACGACACTAATTGTAAACTTTCGTTTTGTTACGTATCGGAATTATACGCGATGCGCGATCCGAAATCACGTCCGCTCCGAACAAGTGGAGCCAGTTAACGAGTGAGTGGCATCACGTCGTCTAAATGAATTATTGTTGGCTTTATGGAGAACATAAAACGATGAGATCGGAGGCAATCAGGCGGCACCCGCGGCGTGGACGGAGGAAAAAGGTGTCCGCGCCGGCGGGGGGCCGCTGCCGGCCGTTGCGCTAAACGCCCACGCGAAGCCGGGTGCCGCTCGCCGCTCCTCTACCACCGTTTCAATTAGCAATCAATAGCTAAATTAACAAATGTGCCAACATTATTAATGACTATCGATGTGCGATAGCGAATTCTTCACGCGTTCATATTATAAGCCACAACGATGTGATTTAAACAAAAAAATAGTAACTTTCAATAAATATTCGAGTGAACTATATTTTTTAATTACAATAGATTTTATACTGAATATAAAAATCATGACCGTAAACATTGATATGACAGGCAATACTGGCAACACTGGCAACTTTGCTGGGAACCAATTTAATACTGTAACAAATCAATAAATCGGTTTATTGGAACCTATGTGGATATCGATTTGATTTATTTCCAATCGACCAACGAGGCGATACCTTGTTAGTAAATGTCAAAAAACTTGTTATATAAAAACACTTTTCTATTCTCTGACGACAACGAGCGAGTATTCTGACGGTTAGAGTAACTTTGTGCATTTTTTGTTATTTATCTTAAGTAAGGAAAAAAAATACGTGAAGCCTATAATAAAAAGAAAGAAAGTGACGATAGCGCTACAATTTTATGAAATTATATTAATGTTAATTAATACATAAATAATGGACCAAGTTTATTATTTTACACGTTTTCTTTCAATTGTCCATACATTATTTATCTCAAAAAAACAAACTTTCAAATCGAATATCTCATTATAATCGTTATTGCAATCATATTTCAAGCCGCAATCATATCTCGCCAACTATCTCGATAATTGATTGAAAACAGTGACATAAAAAATAAATATTTTAACGGCCTCTCGTAAAAGTTCTCGTCATTGGCCTTGCTAATTGATCGGCGCCACTAAATAATTAATAATTAAAGCAGCCCCTACGTATCTACAGTGGTTGGAGAACGAAGAGAATGCTATTAATCTAAATTTGGTCAGTAGCTAGAGCCGGCCGTAACGGCTCGTAAAGCGATATCGATTTAGTCGATAAGTTGCGTAAGCTATTGTTGAAAGCTGCGTAGTCATCGCCAACAAAGGCGGTAGTGGGCACCTTATTAAAATTTAGACGATCTCGATGAATCGCTCTGTTTTGATAACCGCTTCCGAAGACTATCGACAATTAACGTAAATGCATGTAGAGGTGAAGGCAGTTTTTTTTAGATTTCTCCTTTAGTTAAATGGAATTTTAATAAAAAGTAAATATTATTAAAAAGTAAATATATTTAAGTAAGTACCGGATAAATTTACGTAATCATTATTCTTTTTTCCTAATTGATATTGACTCTACTTTCAGATTAGTTACATAGCAGCGAATGATACATTGCCACCCCCAAGAGGTGGCCCCTGTAATATTAAAAAAAAAATGATTTTCATTTATTATTCTAATAAGACATACACGGGATATAGCTATATAATAAAAAAAACAATAGAAAAATCATAAGAATATATACTAATATGGAAAAACTAATTTTACAAAATTAAGTAAAGTTCAAGAACAAAATTTGTTTTTACGTTTCAATTCAGATTTACTTTCTCCTGCCACAAAATTTATTAAGGACATAAACAAGAAATATCCATCCAGCCTAAATATCCATATCCTAAGAGCAACCCTAATTAAACCTCGGTTTAATAAAAAAATATATACCAGACAAAATAAACAGATCTTATAAAAATAAAACATACATACAAATAAAGAAATTAAAATTTAAAGTAAAAATTTTTTACTTTAAAACTGTTATTTCTTGTGAGAATTGCTCATTCAATATAATTATATTGAAAATAACACGTTTTATAATCATAAAATATGATTTAATCAGTCACGAAATTCTCAAAATAAAGTAGATAGATAGTACATTGAAAGTATGCCGCTATTCAGTTATGAAATTTAATCAATTTAGTCAGTTTCATAAGCACGTCTAAAGCTGACCACTCGGCACGCGTTTCTTCATAAAAACCCAAAGCATTGTATGCGATCATTTCGTTATAAATTTGATTAAAATTCTATTAGTTATGTTCCATAGACTTAGCAATCTAATTTAGAAATAAATATTTTTTTCAGCATCACGCTGTATCCCGCACAGAGCAGGATAGGCAGGGTTCCAACTAGATAATGTATGATTTCCATTAACGTAAGCGAGTTACCTAAAAAGTATGTATTTACGTATTAAGTCATACACTTGCGCACCGCTTTTTGCTCTATGTGAATATTCATTATTACCTTTATAGGAATTAATTTATTTAAGCGTAGGTACCATGTAATAAATTGATGCCAGCCGTGGCGCAGGGGCACAAGCACAGGTTGTGGGTTCGATTCCCACTCGAGGATATAAAATATTTAATAATTGTCATTTCCTCGCTCTGGCTCACAATGCCTCCAGAATACGGCTTAAATGGGGAACAGAACCCTCTAGAAAAACGTAGGGTTTTTTAACATTCAGGGTAA
This sequence comes from Heliconius cydno galanthus, assembly GCA_036379175.1. Classification (NCBI taxonomy): domain Eukaryota; kingdom Metazoa; phylum Arthropoda; class Insecta; order Lepidoptera; family Nymphalidae; genus Heliconius; species Heliconius cydno. The sequence continues at coordinate 131,714 of JAKRZM010001290.1, read as the reverse complement.
ATTTTGAAATCACTAGCGACCCGCTCGTGATTTCGCTCAACTTAGAAAATTATAATTTTTTGTTCTATTATATTATTAAACGCCATCAATTACATTTTTTCCTTTCCAATTATCTTCCATGTACAGACACCGATCCATAACGAATTTATTATAAGCATAGGTTAGAAAAACAAATACCTACCTAATATACAAAAACATTGTGACATTTACTATATCTACATTTACAATGATTTATAGGACAATAAAACGAATCTACGAATTAATGTAAAAACGTATAATGTTACTACCATAATGTTAATAATTCACTTCTAATCAATTCTTATTACACTGGATTCCCAAGTAGATAGCGGCTCCTTCATCAGCAGGAGGTCTGCTCCGGTCAACACGCTTTGATACACCGAAGCCATCGCCCGATCTAATAGAATCAATCATAACTACATCTCGACTGTAGACAGCCACTCGTGCAATGAAAACGAACAAAGCCTTTACAATTCCTTTTTTTTAACACTGTATATCCCGCATGCAGCAAGGTAGGCAGAGGGAACCTAGTGTTAAGTCATTCTGTTCTCTATTTTCCGAATTCTGGAGGCATTACGTGTTGAGTGGCGAACTTTAACTCCACGCTTCGCCTCGATACCAGATCAAAGAAACGAAAATATTAAATATTTCAATTCCTAGAGTGGTAATCGAACCCACAACCGCCGCCCTTACAATTTCACTCACTAAATGCAAATATAACAGTACAATTTAAACTTCCGAGGCCAAAACTACTGTATTTAACAACAAATATGTGAGCATTTACGCAGAACAGCCGACCGAGTTGCGTGCAATTTTCGAATACACCATAGTCATGAGCGCACCGCGATCGAGCAATTATTTTAAACACATTTCAACAAATGACGATAATGTCAGCCAGAAATGGAGATAAGAAAAACACTACGGTGACACACGTTCCACAATATCCCTTCGACTTTCAATCATAAGATCCACTTCTCTGTATGAAATGCCAAATAATTATCTGTAGTTACTGGCTTACTTCATTTCTCAAAGGAACATATTTTAAATATCATGCTCGAAGCTCTAGGCTATTAGCGTAATAGTTGCACGACTTGCATTTTTAATATATGTATTTTTTTCTCATGGAGTTTAAGAAAATTTATATTTTATTTTATTTTTATATTATTTGACACCACTGTTTCACAGGTGTTATTAATGGCACCTATGCCTTATTAGAGAGTATTTCTATTTATTTTTTAAAAAAAATATAACATAAAATACTGTGTTTTTGTTTATTATTATTGGAATAAATATAAAAAACTGTGCTTCGCCCTATTTTTTTGTAAGAATTTTGTAAGAAAATTTTTGTAAGCATTTTGTTTTAATTAGGTATACTGTGCCAGTTTCTCGTTTCTCTTTTTACACAATTACATAGGTGATCCTAAGAAAAGACAACAATCCGAGCTAGATTTAACGATAATTAACCAATTTAACATCTCAGTTTTGCGAGGTGCTCTCATCACGAAGAATATTATCACCATCTAATCCGGTCCCTAGTGATATCATGAACCAGAAATGGTCATGAACGAAACCAGTTTAACAGACTGTTGCATGCTCTCCCTACTGTTTGCTAGAAAACTGCAAATGCATAACTTTTGTAATAGAAGAGAGCAAAAATTACATTTCTTCCATTGCAATTATATACCTTAACATAATATATTTATGGACTAATTTACAATACACGTTCTTGGCCAATAGAGCTGGTTTTAGTAGATACTTTCGTATTACGCATGGACACGAGAGGTGTCGCTCGTGCAATTATCGCAATTGGCTCGTTGGCCTCAAAGTCAAGAACGCCCATCACGTTGGTTTATTAAACTGTTCATATTATCCTAAATAAAAAATACATTAAATTTATTTTGTAATAATAATAATTAATGTTAAATATAGAATGTCTTATATTATAATTTTACTAATATTTCCAATTGTAGGAGCATATTATTTAATATTGATATTTTAATTATTATTTTTTAAAAAAGTTATAAAACATAACATTTTATCGAATATCAATGGCGATTTTAAAAAAAAAAATTAAAAAATATTTTTTCTTATATACCTAATATGTTTTAGTAAGAAATAAGTATATGAAGCTGTTTACAATAGACCCCTAGTTAAATCCATCTATCTATTAACTTCAAAACATCGATATCATATTACATTATATCCGTTGCCTCTTAGCCGCCATTATTGTAACTAATAGGCGATATTCGGGGTTGCATTTAGTTGGCTTTACCACCTGACCTCCCAAAATGTATTGACATAAACTACCTAAAGTTCAAAACCCAAGCCCCTTAATCCTCTAATTGGATATTTAACTATTTAATAACCCACTAGGTGAGCAGAGTGCTTCGATCTTGTTAATTTTGTATTAAGTTACGTGTTCTGAGTTAGGTAAACTTGAGGTAGTAGTAGATAGCTCATATGAGCTTGCATCTCGTATTCTAGGTGGGGAACACAAAAGTTGGAATTAATATCAGCTTCTCGCTGTATCCCGCACACAGCAGTATAGGCAATAGGAACGTAGTGTTAAGACATTTCATTCTCCACTTTCCGCCGAATTCTGGAGGCATTGCGTGTTGGAATTAAATGCAGGAATTATGTGTCAACGCGGTGCATGCATGTACCTGGTGTGTTGCTTAGTTGTTTGTTTAACTGTAGTTATTCTAAGAATTAGCGCAGTCTAGGAATTTACTTTCAAATGTTTTTAAAAATAGTAGGTACTTAAGCTTCTGAATTAATTAATAAAATAGATTTCTAACAGTTTCGAAGTACGAGCAGTTATTTTTATTATAATAACAGTCAAATAAGCTTTTTTTTTTGCGTATATTACATACTTAAGTTGTGGTGGATTCGATTGCCACTCGAGACAATGAAATAATTAATAAGTATTATCGTTTTCTCGCTCTGAAAAGTGGGGAAAGGAAGCTAAATATAATATAATATATGTAATAAAATATGATTATATATATAGGAAGAAGAAAACTTTTATTAAAGAGCATCAACATAATGTTTATATTATAAAGTTACTGAAAGCACGCACGCATGAGCTTTGTAACACGAGAAGCACACTGCATACCGGTAGTCATGCCAATATAAAATAAAATTTAAGCTTCATACTACATTTAAAAATGGATAAAATACAGCATCTTTAATGTCTTTAAACATGAATTACTTTTGAAAAACTGTTCCTTTTTTGTTTTATTTTATTAAGCATGTGGAGTAGTGCGTGATTATTATAAAAATATTAATATAAAATCATAATTAATATACACCATTTTTATAGATAATCGGAATTATTCGTAATTCTAAGTAAAGATTTTTGTAAATATGTATACAGGCTTATGCCGCAAAACTTTTTTCTCAATTATCCTATGGGTACAAACCGATAACGGTATTCTTTAAGCAATACGCTTTTTTTCAAACATGTTCAAAAGTAAATATATTCAATAACACCACAATATTATATATTTTTAATCTAATAAATTAAAAAAAAAAAATTGGAAACAGCATAAAGTAAGGTAATCTATATTTTTACCTACACTTATAAGTAAAAATGTCTGTGATTTAAGAATAACCTAAGTGTTTTTTCAAGTAATTTATTTACACGATACTAAAAAACATAAACAAACTATTTTAAAATATTTGCCTCTGTCTGTATTTTTGGTTATTTGGGCTAATGTCCGGTAAAGTTGAACTAACTATTACTAAAATATAAAGGGGGTTGTCGAGCACCATTAGGTTACTTTTTATTCCGGAATTCCTGCGAGATCACGATTCATGTGAGAAAAACTGCATTTGTTGTGTGCGCATACCTACCGCCTACTTAGATAGGTAATGATGATGAAATAACTAAATATTTTGATACTTATTAGAATCTCAAAAGATTCAAACCACAGTAAGAATAAGTGTTAAGTTACGTGTAGAAGAGTATAGATACCATACTAAAATATAGTAGTTAATTAAAGTAGGTACTATTACATAAAATATCTATATAGGTAGGAAACTCTTGGATATCTTGGTAAAATGTTTAATATGACTACACTCACCTTCAGAAATTAATCTTTCGCGTATTTCCCAAGCGAAGATAGTTGGATTTTCTCGTTTATACTGTTCTATCTTGGAAACAACTGCTGGAGTTGCCACTTTTGGCTTGCTGCCGCCGATGAGACCTGGAGGTCGAAGAGTACCTGTAACCAAATTAAGTAGTTTATAAAAATATTAATTATCATAGTAATATACTATTTATACGTATTAATCCGTTTTAAATAGACTGCTTTATGTAAAGTTAATAAACTAAGTAAATAAACGGAACCTTTCAATTTTATTTAAGTTTAACAATAAACTTTTAACAGTAACACCTGAAGATTTGAAACAAAAAAATTAAATCAAATTAAATCCATAATAAAAATACCAATAATAGCGACACGGTAGCGATTGATGCAATTTCATTGAGTGCTAAACGTGAGTAAACGCGTCTACTGCCGCAATACCGTGCGCACTCATCGTTTAAGTCACAGCTGCAATTACCTATACAACATATATCGACGTAATAAGGTTCAAATTTAAAAGTTGAAAAGTATCTTACGTTACCGCTTCAGCCTTCAAAAGGAAGATGGACGTGCTCTCCTAAAAAAATCGATAATCAAAGGCGCGGTACAGAATAATAATGAAAACTGCAAATTAGTATTAATTATAGAAACAATGACATCGACTTAAATGAAGTCGGTGCTGCGAGACAGGAATTCCTAACTTGTTTTGGGGTTAGGCAAATTGTTTTTGGTGTATGGTGTTTTTGTGGCATTCGTGTCCAACATAGATTTGTAAAATGGACACTACATCATCGAATAAATATTCGATGGTATTTGGGAATTTTTGGGAGTTTAATAAAACAGATAATAATAAAATTGTGCGGCTTTATTAACATATTATTATTATTATTGGAAGAAAAAATACTATGACTATGAATATTGTTTAGGAAAAATCCATCGAGAGAGAGAGAATTTATATGTATAGAAACTATTCCATGTCCATAAAACAACTAAAATTTTCTTTAAAATTATATTAAAAATGACAATTCAATTCTCGCACCTATGTATTATAACTAAATCTAATACTCATCTAATCACTGTTTTAAGTTGCTGGGCCTAAACCTAAAATTAACTAATAAAGTTTTTAGAAAAACTGAATCATGATAAACGCCTTTTAATATTTTAAATAAATTATTTATTAACTAAAATATAATTGGTAATAATTCATGAGAATCATATAAAGGCAGGTACGTTAAGATTTAACGAATGCTTACATACCAAGTTAGCTGATACTCTTAAACATGAGCTCACACCATCAAGATACCTGTTTATTCTGCATGACTTAAATGAACGCTAGACCCAAAAAAATGTTGAATTCTGTAATTCCTAAATCAGTTAGTAGATAATGGATGAGTGCGTGCTCCGAGACAATTACACAAAAAGGCATCGGAGGCAGCATTCCGGCAGACGGCCGCGCGAACCGTTTTTACCTTTTGGACAACGGCCCTCCATACCGATCACGCTGAATAATTCATCACATTATTTATATTCTCATTTTTGTCAACGCCATTCACGATAAATTCATACGGGTCTTTATGTCTTGATAAAACTAAAGCTTAAACCCCAAAATGGTGACGTACGCAAAAACATGTCCAACTTCACATGTATCCAGACCAACGCACCTTTTTAGGGGTTATTATATTTGTAATTTACACTCAATAACGAAATATTTCTACAATATTCTATTTTGGTGAAAAGCTTGACTATGAACAACATGGTGAAAGGGCAAATCATAACAAAAATTAAATTAAATGTAAATTTAGAAAAAGAATTGAAAGCTTTACATTTTCTATTAACTTATTTTTTCTATTTAATTATCTTCAAAGGTTTCTAACAGCTTTTATTAAAAAGCTTACTGCGGGCTATTTAGCATAACTACATGGTTCGAAAGAATTTAAACATATGAACATTTAGATTTTTAAGTTAGTTGAAAATATAGTGCTCAATGGATAGTGATAATAGTACTCTATCTCTATCTGTATCTACAATATACATAACATTTAAAAGGTTATCTCCTAACTTCTAATCGAGCTGGATCTTCTATTATCATTATTAGCTCAGTTAGACTTAGTACTAATTGAACCAATAACAAACTCTTTCAAATAAAATTTAATAAATCGATCCACAACTCACTATGATCGGGCAAAAATAAAATAAAAGTAGGTATAATTAACTATTATAGAATCTATAAATTAAAAATTCATATCTACTATATATTATTTAAACAAGCAAAACATTTCCTAATTTCCAATGTCTTCAAGCTATCATCTATTTGCATCAAGTACCTTTCACTGCACTGTACAGTAAATACTTAACTAGTACGATTGAAACCTGGCTATATTCTATATAGGCCTAGCAGACTCCCGCCAAGCAGCCGCTCTCCTTTTGATTGATAGGTAAATTGCGGGAGGCCGGCACACCGTTCATTTTGCGGTAATTAAATCGGCTAGGAACGTAATCGCATGACCGGAGCCAATTACTTGCCGTTGCCTATGCGCGGGCGCAGGCGCAGGCGCAAGCGGTTCGTGTAAGATACCTAAAATTGTTATTATTGCGTAAAACGCGAGTGTAGGTGCTTCATGCGCTTTCCATTGTCGGTTGTTGTTGTTGTTATTAAAGTAATTTGATATTGGTGTTGTTATAATTATGATGTTGACGGCAGTCGTGGCGCAGGAGCAGGCCTCTACAGCCACATAAACGTGTAACTGCTACAGGTGACTGTAAACGCTACAGGTTGTGAGTTTGATACCCTCTTGAAGAAATGAAATGAATGGTGTCGAGGTAAAGCGCGGTTTTGAGTTCCGCCATTCGATACCTCCAGAAATGGGCGGAAAGTGGGGAGCAAAGTGTGTTAACGCCCGATTCCATGGTTGACATTGGCTCCCTCTCCTTACTTCTTCATATATTTAATCCTTTTACAAAAGCGAAATTATGCATAAAAAAGTGGGATATAAACATTGAGATTTGTATAATTCAATAAATAATACACAAGAGCCTACAGGTACATACAGCTTTTATTATACATTCAACAACCAAAACGGATAACAATTAATCATTTAACAGTCATGAGGACGTGAGTGGATGAACAGTACAATAAGTACCCAAAACGTCAGTATTTTCCAAACAACAGCCATTTATGAGAGCTTAAAGTCATTACACGGTGCGTCTACAAAGAAGGACAACATGTTTTAAGCGAGCTTAGAATGGGCTGAATTCACTTGATTAAATTTGTATTAAAAAGAGAATCTTTGTATTGGCTGGCGCTAACCGACGGGAAACGCACCGTCATGCACCTAATAGATCAAAATCTTCAACAGCAGTGTTCTGGATAGCCCTGGCTCATACAACTTAGAGTGAAGTGTGTTAACGCCCGATTCCATGATTGATGTATTTTTTGTGAAAGAATTAACAAGACAGCTTGCTTCTTCAGAAGCCATTAATAAATTCAAAACTAGATTCTGATCGTTCTTTTCTATTAAGTTTTTGCATACAAAACCGTATTGGGTTTGAAAAGACTAACTCGGTGTGTTGTTGTACTAATTTAAAAATAGAATTCCTATTATACAATTAATTACTTAACTGTTCCTGCTAGAAAACTTCACAGAAAATTAAAATGAATTGCATCTTGTAATAAAATTATTTCTTGCGTATCTACCGCTTTTAAAAATATAAAGTAAAGCAGAAGTGTGTCAAAGCAATATTTAAAGCTTATATAAAAAGCATTGTATAGATTTTTATCAATGTTTAATTTTTTTTGTTAATAAGAAAAATAACGTTGTCAAGCAATAAAATTTTGAACCAGTTTAATTTCTTTTTTTCTTGAATGAATCTGATTCTCAATGGTGCAATTGATAAAAGCAAAAAGCGAATAATAACATATTTATACATTTCGTGTATTAACACACACAAACACACATATACACGTAGATGTTTAAATACTTTATCTAACGCAATATACTACAACTTTACAGATTTCTTCGTGTGTAGAAATGTATTCTACATTTAAAATAACCTACTGCGATGTAAAATCGTATATAAAAAAGTTAAATAAAAATATAGTTAGTTAATAGAGGCCTAATATTCACATATTAAAAAAAATCTTAACCTACATAGGACACGACAGATCCTACAATATTAACAAGAAAAATAAACTGAACTTACTTAGTTTACTAATAAATATTTAATAATTTTGAACTACATTTAATTAAAATAATATTATTGGCACACCTTCATTTATTGTATAGTTTATGTAAATTATTCTATGAACAAATTGATCAACCAATGGAACTAAATTAGAAAGTTTAATTAATTTAAATTGATGTTTTTAAATCGTTAAAAGAAATAAATATTCTAATACACGGATCGTAAGTCTATACGTTCCACAGTACGAGTATAGTTATTTTGTGAGTCACTTAAAATTATTTTCACCGGCTATCGACGACGAACATCATTAAATATTCAAATTAAGCTACAGAATTGGAGCGGAAAAAGAAAAAGCATAGTTTATAAAGCAAGAATGTCAACCCTGGTAATTCAATTTTGATTATAGGACCAATGCCTAAATACGGGTTCATTACCGGCCGCGGCGATCCGCGGACAATTTTCTTGAGTAGATATCATTAACTGCAACGTTTTGGGATATCCAAATAAATGTACTGGTTAAAATTTGATTAAATTGCCTACTCTATTACTTTAGGCATTGTTAGTATGTTCTTGTTGTGTGTCTATATCTATTTCTTAATTAAAAAAATAATTTGTATTTCTTTTTTTTTTTTTTTTCTGTATGCAGTAATGAAAAATACTAAGAATTTTGAATTTCTTGGAATTAAAAAATTCTTCCCTATTAGTTCTCTTACTTCTGTATTAATTCTTACTTACAAATTAGTAGATGAGAAGAAGAGAAAAAAAAAGAACTTTAGAAAAAATCAACCCTTCTCCTTTAACCCTAATATTTACGCCTTAAAAGCTTAGCAATGCACCTCGCTATCACTTAAACTATTTTATTTAAAAGATGGCATTGTATCAGTCATTTTTTGTATAAAGATTTATTTTTTAAAATATTTTTAATCATAAAAGTCTATTTTCTGTATGTATACAACATAATAATTCTGTAATTTTTCAAAATAAAATACCCTCTCAAACAATCAACATCTCACTTCCATTATGAATTAGATAGTTTGATTGAAAGGTTATTTAGGTGTGCCCATTTCTATATAGCAAAGCTAGATAATAACATTTTGAGCTAAGGCTAGGTGGCTATGTTAAATACGTAAGTGGTTTTACATGACGGCCCTGGGCGGATCGCAGCCGGGCTTCCGTGGGAACCCGCCACGTGACGTTACGAAATAACCACGGGCTAAAATTGATTGACAATACACTCGCGTCGTTATATTTTATAGTATTAGTGTTGCTGGCAATTTTATTAACGGTTGTTTGTTGTCTGTGATAATTTCCAGTTTGTAGCAAGACAATTCATTAACAATAGTTTTTTTAGCTTCACGCTGATCCCGCTTGTAGCAGGGTAGGCAGAGGCATAGAGAGAGAAACCTAGTGTTAAGACACTCCGTTCCCCATTTTCTGCCGAATTCAGGGGGCATCGCGTGTTCAACGCCGGGCTTTGCCTCGTCTCGTTGAAATGAAAACACAGCTTAATTTGGTAGCCATTTAACATTTTATTCACGTATAATTCATTTAGAAACTCAAATATTTATAAAAAGACTAATCTGAACTCGCGCGGTGCTGCAAGAGTTTTCTAAAACTAGATAATTATTTATGTTTCCATATTATTAGTTAATACACGCAACGCTGCTTTTCAAATCGTTCTTTCACGACTCTTGGGCAAACACAAAGTGAGCATGTGTCCTAATTGCGGGTATAGCACAGATCTTGTGTTGTTCTTCAATAGTTGCGTTGTCTTTAATGACAAGTTGCTACGGTGCTCGAGCAACCAGCCGTAGTATTAAACTAATTGACGTCAGTAATTTCTTTACCTCAATTATAAGTTATTTTGTTAGGAATCCAGAAGTAAAAAATTCTATTATAGTTGGTAAAATGAATGGGTCATTTTATTTGAATAAATAAAATCAGCTTCATGCTGTATTCTGCGTATTGCAGAAAGGGCAAATGGAGCCTAGTGTTAAGACACTCTGTTCTCCACTTTCCACCGAATTTCGAGGCGTTTCGTGGAATTGAACGCCGCGCTGTTGCCTTGGTACCAGAGCGAAATTTCGAGTGAAAATTGAACCTACAACCGTCGCGGTACAGTCTCGCCTGCCACGACACAACAGCCAATATTTACATTTCTTTTTAAAAGATCAGAACTGTAATCACACCCACATCCGATCGATATCAATCGCATTGAAAGCATTGATAGTAATTATGGTTTGAATAAAGGATTATTAATGCAAGAAACCATTGATACTAAGATAGGTTTGACAGAGCCCGTATTATTTCGATGCTCGCGGCGTTCGCGGCGTTCATGGCGTCGTTACAGTATTGGCTCGCAGACCAGTGGCTTATAATTAACACTCTGCAAGTTTTATGAATCGATTATGATCTAAGCTTTCGTCAATACCAGTTCGGTTGAAACTTTTCAGATGGCTTATCGTTGATCAATGAGGTTTTTATTGCAACCGTGTTATTAGGATATATTTAAATACCATCCCAACACCGACGTTTCCGACATGATCGAGAATAATATACCTACATGAGAATATCAATTTATTTATGAAATATTGTTTGTGAATATGAGAATAAAGTAAGGAAGGAAGAATTATTGGTGATTCTAATATATTATCATCTTTTTATCTTATATCTCTATCGTGATATGTTTTAATATTATCTTAAGATTTTACTTATTAAGTAGGTACAAATACTACTCAATTGAAATGAGATATCCAATAGCCCGTTTCACTATCAAATAATTGCATTCCTTTTTAGGGTTTCTTAACCATAATTTTCGCTGTCCGCCCATATATCTGTCTGGCGTACCTACGTGTCACCAGGCTATATCTCATGAACTGTGATAATTAAACAGTAAAAAATTTCACAGATGATCTATTTCTAATGCCGCCATAACAACAAATGCTATAAGCAGAATAAAATAAATATTTAAACGGGCTTCCATACAGCCAATATTATTTTTTGTCGTTTTCATAAAAAATAGTAAGCAACCATTCTTGTGCGAGTCCGACTCGCACTTGGCCGGTTTTTTATGCATGTAGCCAAGACCTTCGTATTTTCACGTATTTTCAACAATAAAGACATAAATTCTAATCATTAGATTTTATTTCCCAAAAATCAATAAAATTTATAATGAGTTATTCCTATTAAAATTATTGAAAACATATAAAAAATAAAATTGCATAATAATGCAGTCAAATATATCGGTTGTGTTTTTATGAGCACTGTGATATGAATACCGCAATTAAAAACTTTATCGTACACATTATGGTGTTGGTAAAAATAATCACATATAAGTAAATGGATAATAAAAGTTTATTAATTGTATTGAATCACATTTCAATTAAACGATTTTTGTTTCGTTAAAATCGACATTGTTGTCTCGATATATATATATATTTTTTAGGTTCATGCTGTTTTCAAAATAGAGGGAACTTAATGTTACGATACTCCGTTTCCCATTAAGACATTCCCGTTCTCACTCACTTTTCGCCGAATTGTTGAAGCATTGAGTGTTGTAGCATGTTGAGTGGCGGAACTCAACGTCGCTCTTTGTCTACGTGTTATTTTTATTAATAACTAGCGGCCCGCTCGCGGTTTCACCCACGTGAAGTATGTTATTATTAATTTCTGTCTCCATGACTACGTCCTAGTGACGTCTATGCAAAATTTGAGACTCCTAGCATTTGTAGTAACGAAGTTTCATACAAACTTTCGACCCCAAAAACAACCCCTTAGAAGTCGAATATTGCAAATTCCCGTCTTAGCGAGCACCTACATCCTATAAGTTACTCCTATGCAAAATTTGAGATTCCTAGCACATGTAGTTTCTGAGATTTCGTGATGAGTGAGTGACCTTTCTATTTTATATATATAGATAAATATCTTATGATATTTTTTCTTTACGTTTTACCTATTTAATGATTGGTGATGAGAATTTAGTGATAAGTAACCCAATGTTACTAATATTGTTACCACTATGGTCAGTTCTTATGAACTACACTAGTATGATATATTCATGTAATATTAATTAAAAAATTCCCCAAATCACATGTTTAATTTCCTCGAGTGGGAATCGAATCCACAACCAGTTGCGTTGCTCAATGGTTATACTATGTTGAGATATATGATTTAGGTATCTTTAAGCGCAATTTGAAACAATACAAAAAAGTCAAGAAACCACTATATTAGAATTTATCCCTAGCCTATAGAACACTATTTGTTCTTCCTAATATCTAAATCTTACCAAGTAGTTTAGTAACAGCACCTTGCTGAGATAGAACATGGTGAGCGATGTCGTAGTGCCGCAAGCCAAAACGTGACAGCTCCAGGAGCCTCTGCTGTGACAGCAGAGAAGATAGAGGATGAGATGCTCCGCCAGGGTATAGCGGTGTGCCTGACCCTCCACCGGAGGATGATGGTGACACTGGTACTGGAAACAAAATTTGGATTAAAATATAATGCTTATCTAAATTGACTTTACAAACTTAATGAATTATGTATTTTCTACATGCAATTACTTATAAATATTTTTTATTAAAAATTATTGTAAACAAATCTTTGTATATAGATATGGTATCTATATATATTTTTATTAACGTCAGTGGGCGTCCGAAGGCTGATAATGATAATTTTCAAAATAAAAGTATATTTTTAGGTATAGTACTTTGTAGTTTGGTACAGTTAAGTAAAATTGTGTTGTTTTGTTGAAAAAAAAAACACAAATAAAAGAATAACAACATATGAAATCTTTCCAACTTAAATGAAGACAAAGAACCAAAAGATAACATTATATAAGAAAGCGCGCCCAACAAAATTACTCGAAAATGAGGTAAGAAAATGAGAACTAATAACAATAGTCATTTGAGGCGATGTCGTGCATCGTTGAAAGTGGAATTATTTTTTACACTTCTTTCCTTAATTTGAGTGCTTTCGGTAATAGCTTTTTCGATCCCGGACCATTCAGTTAACTGCGCATATTTGTGTAAATTACTTACATTTAATTTGTGTCAAAAGACTAGCGAGTATTGACTCGATTAATTATTAAAAGACTTAAAATATATATTATATTATATTAACTTATAGATAGATCGTTGAACTATCGTGAGAAAGTTCCCTTTGCACTTTAATATTCATAACAAATTTTAAAACAATACTGAACTTCAATTCACTAAATTACCTAAATATTTTTTCTGGAGAACACAATTACATTTCACATGTCCAAATAAAACCATAATAATAAAACTTTGCCCATAAATTTGTCCATTAAATTGAACCAGAGTACGTATCTTTCGTATAAAATGTCGTTTTCACAACAGTTATAAGTATTGTATACAGCCGGTGCAATTTGTCGCCCAGATATGCTAAAGGCCGATCGTAACAATGCTTTCTTATGAACACGTCGTAACACATTCAATTATAAATTAAGCTATTAACTTAATACACCATAATTTGTTTATCGGGTTAAGCATCGAAATTAATGCATGTGGCATAACTTGTCCATAACTTTACACTTTTTATTAGCGAGCCCATAAGGCGATTTCTTTGAGAAAGGCAAAACGCGATCATGGTTTGATAACATAAAAATAGACTTTATTTTCAAAATGATAAGAGCTTATTTTGTTTGTATTTTCTCATCCGATCGACCACTCGGAATTGGACTTCGACGTATAATTTCTGGTGTAATCGTTTCAATAATGGGAGAAAAAAGTGATATTATCTGCCCACGGTCAATAAATTAACACCGTTTAGAGCAAAAATGTAGAGTCTTAGTGTCGCTAGTGTTATAAATAAGGCGAGTTGGTTCCAAGAGAGGTCTCAGAGGCCGTTCGTGTCGCTGAGTGCGTGTATGTTTTTATTTGGATGCGTGAGTAGTGAGGTCTTATTAAAATATTTCGACTGGAAACTGGAAGGACCACTTAGTGGTGCGCGGGAGTTTCACGCCCGAGCTGATACAACATTAAGTCGACAAGATAGCTTATTTGTGCTCTGGCGAGGATTAGGGCCAATAAATCACTGATTAGAATGTATTGACTGTTAGTGACTCTGGTGTACGATTCTCGTTCTTTGTAATAATGAGTTTAGTTTTTGAGTTTTTGTGAGTTTTTTAATCTATTTTTATTAGTGTAAATGTAGTTATTAGGCCAGTCATGGCGCAGAGGCACGAGTTTCACTTTAATTGCAACTGGTTGTGGGTTCGATCTAGGTACACTCCGGGAAATGAAATATTTATTTAAATTTGCATTTTTATTTCTTCACTCTGGTGTCGTGCCAGCGCGGCGTCGAGTTCCACCACTCAACGCAATGCCTTCAGAATTATTCGGAAAGTGAGGAACGGAGTGTTTTAGCACTAGTTTCCCTCTACTTAGCGTGAAGCTGTATATTATGTAGTTATGTCGTTCACCTAATTAAATACTAATGCAAATGACACATCGCGTATCTTTTACACACTCGTCATAAACAAGATGGTGGTTTCATTAATTATGCGAAATCAAAGGTTGATTGACAAGTTTTAGGCGCGCTCAACATGAGTAATTGTATTTATTTAAATAATTTTAATATCCATAAATTTTTTACTTAAGAGAAATTAAAATCTTTTATAGTAATATTATAATGACACTGAATTTACATACAAATACTAGAATGTATAGCTTATAAAAAATATTTTTACGATTTCAGAATTAATTAATTTCTCATATATAATTTACATTTTTCTTGATACTATTAGTCATAAAAAACTCTGTTTTTTTTTTCATTTTATTAATATAATTTAATAAACAAACACGAATGTATTGGAATGCTTGCAACCACGCAGGTGTCCTCGCATTAAATGTAATATGTAGGGGAGCAGTATACCGCGTTCAGCCAAATGAAAACAGTTTATGCGAAAAAACATTGTTTTAGCCAGTTCTGAGACTATTAAAGTCATCACGCACCAGAAAATTACCACCTCTTGTTGTATATTTTAATATAAGATCGAAAGTGTAGGCCGTAAATATACATTTATAATAACAAATGACTGCCCGACGACTCAAGTCTACAATTGCTTCAATAAATGAAGTAAAATAAAAAAATATTTTTTATTTATGCGTATAGCATATCTGTGTGACTTTCATATTGCGTATCTGTATTTTTTTTATTATAAAAGTAGAATAAAAGTAGGGGTTATAGATTTTTCCTTTGCGCTGTATCCCGCTCACAGTGGGATAGGCAGATGGAACCTAGTGCTAAGACAT
Source organism: Heliconius cydno galanthus (assembly GCA_036379175.1). NCBI lineage: Eukaryota > Metazoa > Arthropoda > Insecta > Lepidoptera > Nymphalidae > Heliconius > Heliconius cydno. The sequence goes on along the minus strand of JAKRZM010001290.1, from coordinate 116,152 downwards.
TCTGTTCCAATTTTCTCCCTAATTCTGGAGGTATTGTGTGTTGAGTGGCGGAACCCATCTCCGCGCGACACCAGAGCAAACAAATCAAAATATTAAATATTTTATTTCCTCGAATGGAAATCGAACCCACAACCAGTCGCATTTACAGTCACACGCTTGAGCCCCTGCGCCACGGCTAACCTGCATATTCAATTATAACGATCATGCCTTAATAGTTAGTTGAGAACTCAGTTACAGAATGGAGGAAGTAAGCTTTTAAATAAGCAAGTCAGATACGAATAAATAATAGCCTGCCTTGCTCTTTTTGTTTTACTTTTTATGAATATATTTTGTATTTATTTTACACGAGTACAAGTTGAATAATGAACACCTGTCTAGGCAAAGGGAACCTAGTGTTAAGACACTCCGTTGTCCATTTTCCGCTAAATTTTGGAGGCATTGCGATTGAGTGGCGGAACTTAACGCCGCGCTTTGTCGATACCAGAGCGAAGAAATGAAAATTACATTTAAATAAATATTTTATTTCCTCCAGTTCCTAATCGAACCCACGAACAGTCGCGTTCACAGTCACGCACTTATGCCTCTGCATCACGACTGGCCTCTTGAATTATTATTTTTGTAAGTAACCTGTGATCTAGTTGTAAATTGTAGTAAAATGTCAGTGACATTACTATCAATATGAGCTTCTACTATCAATATGGATGTAATAATATGTATGTATGAATTAATTATAAGAGCGTTTGACCGTCGTGCGGCGTTTCTGCGTTTCTATTTGTTTAGATGAAAAAGTAAAATATTTCCGCAGGAAAATAAATATTTGACGTAAAGGATTTTAACATGACATTTATATCTGTTAATATTTTAATTTAGAACCATTTTTAGCTGTCAGTATTAACAAATTCACATAAATAATGAGAGACAAACAACTTGTAAATTCGATCGATTTAAAACAAACATGTCGAGTGACGAATCTCAACGCCGCGCTTCGCCATATTTGAGCGAGGAAATTAAAATATTAAATTAATTCACGGCCACATTATCCTACTGAGTAAACAAAATCGGCTTATAAAATTAATTTTAAAATAACAATAGCTATAATTTAGTGGAATTTTATGTAAATTAAACAATTAATTAAAAAAGTAATAAGTAGGTAATTGATACGATGAGTTTTTTGTTCCAAATCGGTTCCAAACCTACTCATATAAAAAGATATAACATTTAAATAATATATATTATACATATATAAAAAAAATATTGAAAAAAAAAACCAATTGCAAATCTATTAGATACAAACTTTATAATTTGTTTATTCGTTACTCACTCGAAAAGCTTACATTAGAATTAGTCCGCCTACTAATTCAAACGTGTTTTTCTATACCTAAAAAGATAATCTATGTTAATAAATTTGGTCTTACTATCAACGTCCGTACATAGAGACGTTGGAAAAATAATAAAATTATCTAGATATGAATAAAACATACGAGAGCTATATAATTATTTATACTCATAAAATTTCGACAGATGAAGTTAATTCATTCAACATTAACGCTATAGTACCTACATATAATATATAACTTAATCTAAATAATTTTATCGTTGCTTTCTCTGTAGGCAGTTTTAAAGATACATTTAAGATTGAAATCAAAAATATAAAAATTAAGAGCAATGTTTTAGCATCGAGGCCGTGGAAGCGCAGTGGCTGAAGGGTGCGAGTGTAACGCGACGGTTATGGGGTCGATCCCCACTCCAGGAAATGAATTATTATTTATTAATACTTTCATTTCTTTCCTCTGGCACCAAGGCAAAAAGAAGGCCCGATGTCTTTATAAATTCGGCGGAAATTGGGAAACTAAGTATCTTAACACTAGGTTCCCTTTGCCTACCCTACTATGTGTGGAATACAGCGGGAAGCTGATTTATTTATTTTTTTAATGTTTTGACAAGGTTCATAAACTTCTTAGTAATTCAATTTCAATATAACATTATGAACAAGAAGGTTGCAAATGAAATTGTAGAGTTAAAATATGTGAAGTATTTATTTGTGGTACGCAACCACCACCTTCGGAGTATGTACAAGTGTTTCACATTTTACTGAAGAATATGGTGTGTGAATTATAGCTGGTTCTCCACCCTATTACTATATTACGGCATTTGCCTACTAATTAAGCACCATCATTTCAGTTATCAAAGCCAGCTGATTATGCGTGTTCACCATTTAAATGTTAATTAGATTTACTGTAACACCTGAACAAACTCATTTTGTTAAACCTTGACGTACAAAGCGAGCCGACTATGTGTTGTTATAGCTGTGACTATGAAAGTATTATATTTTTTGACTCATCAAAAACTAACTAACTAACTAAAGTAGTATTTTAGTATTTTATAAGAGTAAAGTACTCTACTCCGAATTATTATAAAATACAACTGAAATATCTATGAATGTATATAGCATTACATATATCTAGAAAAATCTATGAATGAATTATTTGTAAATATCACTAATACAATATTTAGGTAGGCACCAAGCACTAAATTGTTTTAAATATTACTTTCAGTTGTAATTATTCAAATATGATATATGTGTAGTGTGTGACGACTGGCCGGTCGTGGCGCAGGGCACAAGTGTGTGGCTTTAAACGCCATTGATTGTGGATTCGGTTCGGTTTGTATGTCGGTTTGTATGTGTTGTCCAACTCTAGGAAATAAAATATTTATTTAAATTTATATATATTCATTTCTTTGGTCTGGTGTCGAGGCAAAAGGCCTTCAGTATTCGGTGAAAATTGCGAAACGGAATGTCTTTACATAAACACTCCGCCGCAAGTGTATTCCTATATGTTTATTTTTACCCAAATAAGTATAAAAGAAACACGTAAGCAAACATCTAGTTCAGCATAATTTAGTTAGGATGGCATTGTTAATATAAGGTTTCCATTAGATTTGCACTCAGTGAACACAGACGTAATTAGTTACTTAAATATAACGTAAGAATGTAGAAAATATTCACAACTTTTGTAATTAATGGCTGCAGTAATAAATTAATAACAAGAAAATTATTTATTATTTCACATGATTTTTTGAAATAATAATTAATGTCCAAATTAGGATATGTATGGCCAAGCGAAATGTTGTTGGAATTGAAATTCAAATATTTGAATTAAAAATTTTCGTTACCTTAAAACAATCTGTTTAAATAGAAAAAACTTATATGACCACCCCGCAATTTGCGAAATCCAAAATGAATAAATATAAGATAGTAAATAAATGAAAAAGACAGTCGTGGTGCACTTGTACAAGCGATTGTAAACGTGACGATTGTTTGTTCGATTTCCACTCGGAAGGATTAAACTTTTAATATTTTCATATCTTTGGTCTGGTAACGAGGCAAAGCTCGGCGTTAAGTTCCGCCACGTAATGCCTAAAGATTTCGCCAGAAACTGGAGAACAGATGTGGTTTAATAGCGAATTGCGTGTCTTAACGCTAGGTTTCCAAGTTTCCTCTGCCTACCCTGCTAGGTGCGGAACATAACATTTAAATAAAATTTTAAATAATTTTGAATAAAATTTTAAATATTTTTTTTTACTATAATTTCCTTTCATATTACGCGATTGAACGTCGACTACAGGAAAATTACAATTAACTACGCTAGAATTTCATTACGTGAATTTCAGAACATTCGTTCCTTATACAACGGTTAAATCGATTTTGATAGCATTTAAAAGAGATATTACTTCTCTTCTGCGAAAATGCTTTTAAGAAGGTGACCTGTTTTTTCTTAAGTTTCTACTTCGAAATTGAGAATTGTAAATTATAAATAATACAAATTGTTTCCTGTACCAGCGATAAGTTGCATAAGTTATATGTAAGATATTATCTTTTTTTTTTTGTCCATCAATTAATATAGCCACGTGTTTTTATAGAGACGCAAATAAAAGTTCTCTCTCTTTTTGAATGTCTCCAAAGTAAGAGAAAGATGACTAAAGTCTAAGCTAAGCCAAAGAAAGACCTTCAAGAATATTCATCATAATACCACCAAGAATACCTATATACCTTATGAGTATGGATGGTCATTTTGAATATTGTCATATATTTTTTAAAGTGACAATATTTAAATTAATATTTATATTACATGAAAACTTAGTGATCGATTCTTTTATTTTGAAGAATCTTTAAATAAATTACTAATAAGACACAATGAACAATTTTCTCTAAAGTTATAAAGAAAATAAAACCGCGGAGCCTGTTCATGTCAACTACTACAGATAGGCCTCCCTCAGAATGCATAAGAACTCCCGGTCCTCCACGTTCCACACTTATCGAAGCCAGCAACCTTCTTCAGGTCGGTATGGTGATTCAGCTGCTTTTTTTCAAAAAAACTTAATTTCTGATTTAACCTCAAGCAAACTTCAAATATCTCTTTTTATTGCAACTTTTGGTGACTTTAAATGTGTTGACTATACCGGCTGTTAGCTACCACGTTTCAGCACCATGATAGGTGAACGCTTGTATGCTAATATTTTTTTCTATGTGAAAGTGAGAAATTATGATAATAATAAAAATAGATATTATAAGAATAGTTTTTGTTAAAAATTAAATTTCTCCCCAAAACAATTACTCGAAAGCTATTTATCAAATAAATGTTTATAGCATATCTAAAGGTACGAAATTGAGACAAACTATTCTTTCTTATTATGTACCTTAAATGCGTTATTTTACTATAATATAATACATTACTTAGCACCCGCATCCAACTATAATTTCGTTGCACATGGTGCTCATATGCACCTACACACCTACAAATACCTGTCGAACATTTCAAGAATTTTTCACACTAGCGCCATGCGGGACATTCGACATTAAGCATTAAGTATTACAGTAAACATTTTAAGCTATAGGTATATACTTATATTTTATCATTTCGTAATATTTATTGAAATTTATTTATTTAATTTTATTTTAAATCATTAAAACATGGTTCTATTCTTCACGGCCCCATTAAAGAGAAATTACTTATAACGGAATCTACCACCACTCTATCTATTGCTCATCTATTGCAAAAAGCGAGAAGTGGGAATTAAAATCATACCTAACCACATAATAAAAAAAATCGGAAATAATTCAGCTCCACACGTTTTCCTTCATAGCAAAGTAATTAGGGAGAACTTAATGTTAAAACACTTCATTTTCCACTTTCCGTTCAAATTGGAGACATGCTGTGTTGAGTTGCAGAACCCAATGCCACGTTTTGCCCTTCTTTCTAGAAGGGTTCTTTCTGCTTCTGAAGATGACTAAAAAACTTCATTCTCATGAGTGAGGATTGAACCCACAATAATTGCTCTTACAGTCTCAAGCTTAATCACATGACACAATGAACTCTTATATTTTATGAAATATTTATATATTAAGTATATGACTATCGCATAAATAAGGATCATTTAAAATAGTTATCTTGGAAAAGGTTAAGTTTAATATCACAAGACTACCATCGACAAATAATTACGGTAAGACTACATAGAGTCCTTATATTTACCTACTTCTAAAGCAATTTATATAGAGTGGTAAGATTACAGTTATTATAATACGTACATATTTTGCTGACATTGAAGTTTGACCTGAAAATTACTCGAATCAATGTACACGGTACTAAACAGCTCTTGAACTTGTTTAATATTAAACACGGACCCGCTAAAGAGCGACAATATAATATCCCATCAACTAACATAACTGATTTAATACTAGGTATTTAAACCGTTAAATCTATGACTACTATATAAGATCCAAAAGTGACTAAAATTTGATCCTGGTAATCATAATATAGCTAAATAAATAAAGGATTTACCTATCTAACAAAATCTTTAAAAACGCGAAATATCTTTAAAATGATTTCCTCCTCATTCTTTCAATGCTTAAAATTGTTGTAACTCAGGAATGGTTATTCTTACAAAAGTATTTCGATATTTTTTGTACTTATTTTTTTCTCCTTTTGTTCTGTTGTGACTTTGCGTCATTATTTTTTTTATTGGACTTAATGTTTACGAGGTAATTAAAAATAATCTAAAAAATATCTTTTAACTGTGTATAGGTAGGTAACTTTTAGCATATATGAAATCAATGAAGACCTATGATATTTTATTCTTAATTTCAGTTGTGTGCGAATTTTTATTAATTGAAATATTTCAATTGACCACAATATTAACTCGTACAAAATTTAAGTCTTCAATCATTATGTAAAACTAAAGACGATTACTAAAAAAACATTATCCATAGTTCTGATTTTAAACATCAATAGTTTAACGCCCAATGTTAATAACCAATCCTAATCCAAAAATTGCTACCATAGATTGAAATAGACAGATACAGATAGCTTAAATATAGCACACATATAGAATAAATAGTACATAATAAATATAAATTTTAGTGAAAAATAAATAATTAAGTAAATATTACAAAACCAATAATGTGTTATGTTCTTAAAATTATAAGTTTATTTTTTTAATTTATCATATGGTGCTTATTACATATAGGATAAAAGCCACAGTAAACGACTATTATTGATTGAATAGTTAAAAAAAATTACTTCTGAAAATAAGGAAATTTCCAGGTTAGTGCGAGGCTTATTATTTTTTTACCGTCATAGCAATTTTGTTTTATTTTATGAATTTCCACAGATTATTTTAAGAAACTTTGTTATGAAAATATTCGAATATAGCTTATTTTTGTCGAAATAACAAATGTCAATAACCGGTTCCTCTTAACTGCATTTCTTAATTAATTGAAAGATGTCGATAACATTTTTTATGTAAGATATTATACTTTTTTGTCTGTAATTTACCTTTTTAAGAAAAAAAACTATTCTATGGAACAAATAACTCTAAAAGAAAGAACTAAAAGAAAGAAGAAGAAGCCTTAACATCTAATATTAATAATATTTTAAAATATATTTTTTTATTGTCATTTTAAATCAGCCATAAATATACTATATATATTTTTTTATTGCAGTACAAGATCATTTGTATTTGACGCCCATATACTCTGTTTGAATTGATAATTAAGTTTCGATTACTGAGGGTTGTTTACTAGGGCCCCAATGGCGATAAATAGAGATTTTACGCTACTTTTTGCTAGTACAAATTTAAAGCATTCGGACTATATACATTTCCGCCAGTGAACAAGAAATACCTCAAAAACTCTTCGAAAATGCTAAAACAGAGTGTTTTAACATTAACTTTCCTGTGCCATCACTGCTATATGCGACTTACAGCGTGCAGCAAAAAAAATAACTAAAAATTCATATCAAATCCATAAATTGCATTTTTTATGAATGCTAAATTGTTTTATTTTGTTTGTAAGTTTCATATGTGACTTTTAAATTTCAGAAATAATTTATAAACATAACAAAAATATATATTTCTTACATTATTCCTTTTCAGACATCTATTGCATTTTATGTTGTAGGAAAAACATACACTTGCACTTGCATACGCGGCATATTAAAGAGTAAAACAAACGGAATAAAGAATTTATTTTTGTTTTTATTTTCACCTTCTCGCTTTTCCGGCGTAGCAAGGTGGGCAGAGGAATATTATCCATGTTGAACCCAGAAACATTATCTTTGAGCAATTTAATAACATTTAAAAATTATTTACTTCTTATAATAATATTGTGTAACAACAAATATTATTACATTTTATTTATGAAAAACGCCATTTACAAGAAAGTTATCACTTCAATTAACTATTAACTACTTCCTGTTTTATGATGTACCTACATTATTTTATATTTACTAGTCAATAAATCACTGTGCTTCAGTCTGTGCATTTTCTCAACCAAGCATGTATTCACATATTATTTTAAACATGGATGAACTTATGTCAATATTTTTCAACAAATTAAGAAATTAAATTGGTCTATATTTCAATTTTTGGGGCCTGTCGCGGTGCAGCGGCACAAACGTGTGACTACTCTGTGTACTACTCTAGTAAATTAAATACTTAATATTTTCATTTGATGTCGAGGTAAAGCGCGACGTTGAGTCCTGCCACTCAATATAGTTAAGCATCTAGAATTTGGCGGAAAGTGGGGAGCGGAGTGTTGTGACACTTGGCCTCTGGTACAAAATATTTCAATTTTTCACTTAAAAAACTGTTCCCTTTTTATATAAGTAAGATTATATGTATAGATATACGTACACATGCTTATACATGCACAAACATACCTGTTTAGCAATATTTTTTAAAGGAAAAATAAATTAAATTCGTACGTACTTATTTTTTTCATTAATAAAACTGTTTTCTTTACATTTACATCGTCGTATTTTTGTCAATTACAAAATTGTACAATTTTATACAACTTACACAACAATTAGATATATGTTTAATAAAATGTTGAAAAGATGAAATTTAAACTGTTAGCTTTAAAAAAAATGTCAGAGCCTATTTTAAAATAATTCATGTTATGGTAGTCTCCCCTAAAATGGTGCAAAAACTCAACAACCGCAAAGAATTTTAACAATATCTTTATTTCTTTAGTATAATAATAGTCTTTGTAATATTTTTTTCTATCAACTATTCTTTTCCTATAACAACCATAACAAACTCTCAAGCGGATAGCCTATCAAATTAGGCAAAAACTAGACACCTAATTTCGAACAAATGCCGATAATTTAAAAGCTAAATCCGGAAAATAAGCGCAACTTTTATCCAAAAAGTAAACAAGAAATTTCATGCTTTAGTAGTTACGAGGAATTCTTACTATTTTTGTCGACAACAAAAAAAAAGTTTATAATATACCTACTTTGAAAAGTAATAGTACGTGTGTTGCTATTATCATAAATCATAACGCTTTAGAAAGAGGTAGGTACTTCTGTCTGTAATATCAACATTCACCGGAAATGCTACCGGTATCTAGAAGGCGATCTATCAGTTAATTAGCTCTATCGATATCGATACAATGCTGGCAATGTCCTGTGATCACATTTCGCCCACTCATCGCAGCTGCTTGACAAATACATGACAAACATACAAAACGATTGAACTTTAAAAAAAAAATATGAATACAGTTCATAATTTACACATCACTAGTACGTTCAATATATCATTGTTTTTATAAAAACACATACTAAAAATGTGGAGATAGGTTGACAATAACGTGGATTGGCATAATATACAACTATAATAACTCGATCAGAAAAAGTACTGGCACGCCCAGAATGCCATACAAGGCACAACAAGGCCTACCCAAACAAATATGAAAAATGACAAGTATGGAAGCAGCCTTAATTGCATTATTGCTGATGAAAAACATAATCTATTTAATATGCAATATTCAATTAACGTGTATGTATATTTATTCTAAAAAACAATGTTTGTAGTGCCAAAAAAGATCGCAAAAAATAGCAAAAAACGTGTGCCGTCGGAAGTAAAAACTTTAGATATAATCATTAAAAGTACATTTAATTTTTGAAATATAATATATGCTCATAAGAACTTTTAAGGTATAATTAATACTATAGGTATATTATATATGATATTAGTAATTTACAGAATCTAAATAGATTCTTATAAGAATTTTCATTAGTCGAAAAAATAATAGTTAAAGTGACTAATAAATACTAAGTTTTTTAAATAACGAGCTATTTAGAATCCTTATAGGTTCTTAAAATATAAGGTTTATAAATGAAATGCAAGCATTTGAATGATCATTTTCTAAGCTAAAATTTTTTAATACCTAGATTTTTTTAACTAAGATGATTCGTTACTGTCTGTCTGTCTCATTACTGTCAATTATAATAGATACCTACAACTAAAAACTGAACTAATTTGATCCCTTATTTATATTGACATGAATTATTTAAAATATAATGAACTATAGAATAGAAATAACTTAAATTATTTTAATTATTTACAATTTTTTTTTCTACAAAGTCCCAGGTAATCATTTTTTTAATATTTATCAAAAAAACTAGACTTACCGTTGGGTGAAATATTGAGAGGTTGGGTGATGGACGCGGGCACTGGCGGCGCCGGCTCCATCTTCCAAGAGGCGCAGCACGAGGCGGGCGAGAACTCAGGTGTAGGGCCGCTGCCCGCCGATATCAACATGGTCGAGCCACCGTCGCCAGCATACGCAACAGTATCAACACAACAGTTCACGGTATCAGTTCTAGCAAGGTGCCGAGTCGCCACGGAGAGCACAGTGCCAGCACACGCTCGCTCGAAGCTCAGTCAGAACACTGAAGAGCGCGCTTGCCGCACCGGCGCGCCCACTCGCGCCTACTCCCATTAGCACGCCTCGGAAAAAATCACCGACAAACAATAACAAAAAACTACCTCCGCTACCTCGACGTGCACTGTGTAGAGCTAGTAGCGCCGTACCTCTCGCTCTAACGCTCCTAATTCGATTTCCGAACGCGTCAAAACTACGGCGGCTCTCGATTTATTTGCAACCTTCCGTCCAGGCTTACGTGTTGGTAGAGCCCAATAGAATAGTATAGAGTTTATAAAGATTGCAATACGGACTAAGATTCTATGAAAAAATATTAAATGTTAAGCCCTTTTGGTTTTAAACATGAATAAAACTACTCCTACTCGCTCTCGTACGATTCAGCTTAAGCTTGAACCGTATGAAAGGGACAGGTGCTCTACCGCTCGGTAGTAGAATTACAGTAGTGAGCACAGGTGATCTTTCACCATTTCTCTATAACGGAGGTGTTAATGTATACCTTTCCCGTTCTGGCTGATAGTAAAATTACAATGGAGACAGAGACAACGATATGATAATGATTACTGCTTAATTAGCAGTAGGTCTAGTTAATCATGCTTAGCATTCTAATAGTTCAGTAACGGGCGCGCTACATTCTAATTAAATGGAAGAGTACCTAGAGTCGTCATATTAAGTTATATTACGTAGGTACTGTGTGCGATATCATTTATAGGATTCAAATATAAATTACTTATAATATAAATGTATGGGAACGTGCCGGTAGCAGTAATCCTTTAGAGGAATATTGGTGATAATTTTATTAACGGCAAATTTAGTATTTTTAATTATTTAATTATATGATTGTATTAAAATTATTTAATATTTTATGATTACTTAAAAAAATATTTCAACTCTTAAGGTAAAAATATTGAATATTTTCTGCAGGAAGTTAAAATTACCTGTTGTGGTTAGATGAATTGTATTCAACCCATTTATTGGCAATTTATTAGTGTATATCAGTGCAATTTTCATTAATTACAGGTAAAACAGAATATACAGAGAGACAGATTGACAGAGTATAAAATACAGCTGGTATTAATATTAAACCTTTTATTCCGTTTCTTTGATGGTAAGTAAATATAGCTTCTTTGTATTAACTCTTTAATTCATAGCAATCTCGATCGACATTGTGGTTTCCTTATACAGTTTTTCTTTAGCTTCTGTAAGGACGGTAGCAAAATAATTACACTTAATGTGTACATTTGTTTGAACATAGCTAAGTGTGTTAAAATTTTTGTATTATCTATATTTTCTACGTAAAAAATGTGCTTATGGTGTAGGTTTAAAGGGTAAGGGTAGGTTCAATATTCACTAAGGGAAATATTTATATTATTTAAATTGTTTTCTTTTTCTTGGCCTAAGAAAATCGTCGTCTTTGTATACCGCCGCCTAACCAACGCCGTTGCTATAACAGCCAAAAACTCGGAAAACCCTTCGTTACTTTAAGCGATTTTCTCTTTGTACTTAATTAATAGGTATAGAAGATATGTAAAGATATTTATTATTACAAAGAGTGTATCTGTAGGTATATTATAACAAATATTTTTTAGGTTAGACATTTTAAAATATTCTAATAACAAATAATGGCTACTGACTATATTCTTAAAAATTAAAGAAATACATTCACAAAAATACAATTATTACAAATTTAAATCAAAAACACTACTATTACATTATTATCACAAGTAAACGGCTTATATTAAATTTTTAATCAACAAACAATCATATAGCACTTCAATTTATTCACTTAGAAAGTGAATAGAGCACTTACCGGTATCGCACCAGTGACAATCACACCCCGCCATTATTCCAGCCCTCATTAGACACTAATGACAGTGAGTGTACATCAAATACCGGGTAAATACACTGATTTGTTTGTATTATATTCATAATTTCTTTTTATAAAAAAGAATAATGTGAAATAGTAAGTAAAAACACAATTGTGAATATATTTTGTTAACCTAAAATAAGAAGTACAAGATTAAATGATTTAAATTAGAAAACTTCTTTGACTTTTAATCAGAAAACTCAAAATTATTATTGAAGATATTATATTTGGAAATCTTTTATCTACCTACTCAACATTACACAAAATATAATTGCAGCCAAAAAATATAGGTACAGCTAGTTCAAAAACAAAAAAAACAACAATTCCACCATTTTTCCAATTCCAATTAAGACATTTATCGTGACACAAACAAAACAATTTCCACTATTATTATTTAATGATATTGGTTTCTTATTGGTGTAGTTTTGGTCGTTTTTCCCGAGCCCCGAGCTCCTTGGGACAGGCGCCGACACCAGGATTTACTGGCGAGATAGCGCGTGGGTGTCACCTAATGAATATATTTATTTGTGATGCCGCCCGGCACTTTTATCTGACAACAGCTGAAAGGCCGTATCTAGAGCCCTGCGGGTTAGGTGCCCTATTGCTTGGAATTGTTACTTAAAACTGGTAAAACAATTCTGTTTTAAATCAATAAATTATTAGAAATATTTAATTTAAGAATTTTGAATTCGGTCGGTTTATAATTAATATATTCAGCCACATATAAAAAGTAGTCCGATGATTATAACATAATTAATGCTTATGCAATAATGCTAAATTTAATTATTTAACTAATGAATTATTTATTTAGACGAATATTTAATTATCTGTGAAACGTTAGAAATATTCTTATTAAGCACAATATATTTTTTATGGATATATTTGCAAATATTTAATGGTATGTTTTGTATTATGTATTATTTTTGACATTGACCTCCAGAAGGCGGAAAATGGGGAAACGGAGTGTCTTAACGCTAAGTTCTCTCTGCATGCCCTACTGTGTGCGAGATATAGTGCAAGCTAATTTAATATTATTTTAAGCGCTACAATGTAAACCATTGCATATAAATACCTATAAATATATTATCTGCAACATACAAAACCTAATGGCGTTTACACTACCTCCTCCTCTACAGAAACTTTGTAATAACAATAGAGCGAGGTGTCACCCAACAAACACAATGCAACGCCGTGCCTACAAATGCATTGCAATCGAGATTCAACACGTCGCTCGCGCAGAACTGCACAACCAACTTTACTAGACCTCTCATATATCCCTCTAACATTAACCTAGCTTAGAAGTACTAATATTCTTAGGTATCATCAAATTTTGGTCGTTCGTAGTAAGAGACATACGGCACATTCGTCGTGCTCCGTCGACAAAGCCGCTACCGCCATACATACATCACAAATTTCCATTATAATACGTTCAAAATATTTATTCCATCTATCACGGACCACCCAGAAGACGTTGTGACATACGATCTGATAGCTACCTGCTAGAACAAAACAGTATATTCTTATTTAGATCGCTACACCCTACTCAATTGACCCTTTGATTTTACTTTTTTATAATTAAATCTCTATTGTTAAATAGATTTTCATGTGAAAGAGTATCTTTCTTCTGTTTATAGATTTTTTTAATAAAAAAATTGATTCTGTTCCATTAAATAGTTCAAAACATGGAATGTTGACGGTGGTTTTGCATATTAATTGGAGTTGGTTTTTTTTTATATCGAATAAGCAAATATTGTTATGAATATTTATTATGGCCAGTTGAGGCGCAGCGGAACAGCACATCACAGATTGTGGGTTTGATTCTCACTCGAGTAAATGAAAGGGTGAGGAGAAAATATTTATTATTTTCATTTCTTCGCTCTGTTATCGAGGCAAACCGTGGCGTTGAGTTTCGCCACTCAACACGCAATGCCTCTAGTATTCAGCGGAAAGTGCCCTCCCTATGTCTACCCTGCTACATGCGGGATAATGCGTGAAGCCGAAAAAGAAATATTACATTGCATGGATGTCGTAAATTTATTTATTTTATTTATTTACACTTTATTGTGCACAATTACACATTAAGAAAAAAAAGAAGAGTATAAAAACGACAAAAATATAACAATTGACACACAAAAGGTGGAGGATTTCTATCAGACAACCTTTAGGTTAGGAAATCTGTGATAAAATAGAGTGAGTGGTGTAAATAAACTTACATGTCATATTCAATTCTAATTTCCATTTTCAGTTATATTTTTAAGTAATAAATATTTTTTTATAAGCAGATATTTTATAGGTAGGTATATAAAAATAATGAAAGTTTTTATTTTATTATTTGATCTCTTTGGTGATTAACATATTTAAATACATACGGGGAATTTTTTTTTTGTTAAATTACTTAAGCTAGATAAATAACAGTAACAGAACTATCAATAATAGTCATAAATTTGTATTTTATAATGCTGGTCTAGTTTGAACATATTGTTAAATAAATTTATTTGAAATATTCGTATTTTAAGACCTTGTCTCATAAAAAATGGTACTGATCCCACATTATAATTATATTTATTGTATTTAAGTGCACTATTTACGTCTAATTTTTATTATAAATTTATACGACGAATTTTAATATGGCCTTTACTTATAAACGGAATTTTTTTATGTAAGTATCTAAGAAGTTTAGTGTCTTATTCATGTGGCAGAGAAATTGTACTCCGCTCTCCAGTTTCTATTTAAGCATAATGCTTATAAAATGCAAAATTGTTTCATATTAAATATTGTAATACCATGTTTTTTGTATTGTAATAATTTCCTCAGCCGATAATAAGTATTTTGTTTTTATTTTCATGCATGTTAGTAGAGTACCTAGGTAGCTAGTTAGCTAGTAAAATTAAGCTATTCCATCTTTCCTACATAACATATTGTAATCTAACCTAAAGGAGCTTTACAAATATTATAGATATAGTGAACACTTACCCATATTTATTAAAGAAGACTAATGCAATCACTTTTAAGTTTCAATAATAATGAAAGAAAATTATGTGAAAATAAGTATTTATTGCCAAATTAACTTATGCCATTTAAACATAAAACAATAGCTTTAGGCTATATTAGGATATATTGTAAAACAAAATCTTAGGACAACAATATAAAACTAGAGGCACTATAAAATGGTAAAATGGCAAAATAGTATATAAACTGCCATTGCCCTTTGACACAGTACATGGAAAAACCTCACTGGGGACATGTAGGAAGAGTTATAAAGCGAACGAAGAATGCAGAGTTTGTAGCTTTTGGCGCTCCGTTCTTATTGACTATGCCGCTTATTTAATACCTGTATTTTATTCCCTACAAAAGTAATACTAAATACTAGACAGAGAAATAGTATTTAAATAGAGGCCACTTGTGGCTCAGGGGCACTAGTGACTGTAAATGCATCTGGTTGTGAGTTTGATGCCTACTCGAGAAAATGAAATATTTATTTATATTAATATTTTCATTTCTCCGCTCTGGTTGTCGACGAATTTCGCCACTCAACCCGCAATACCTCCAAAATTCGGCGGAAAGTGGGGAACGGAGTATCTTAACACTAGGTTCCCTCTGCCTATCCTGCTGTTTGCGTTATTTACTTCAATCAAAATATTTTTCATTTAAATAACATGAAGTTTAATTTTTTTCAAAACTCTATACCTAATATAGATATCATTGCTAACATTTCGACAATATTAAGCTCAATTATTTCAATGTGTTCGTTGAATTAATTAACTTACTAATCCAGCTTAAAGTTTTAAGCTTTACTAGCATAATAAAAAAGAGTCACTCTATTAAGATGGCGCGAAGTAGCAATTTATTCTTAACCGCAAACCATAGAGCATAGAGCGGTATCAGTGACGTGCTCTATCAGCGACGCCCACCGCGCGCTTGAGGGGCGGCGCTAAGGTGGCCCCTCCCGCTCACGATATTCTAAATTTAAAATAAAAATAAAAATACATTTTTTCGCCATCTTATGTCACCAAGGAGGTTAGGTATTTGCTTTTTAATCTTTGTTTCAGTACTATAGAGTTATTGTCAGAAATTATATTACAGTTTTTATTATTTTATTTTTTTTATTTTTAATCAATAGTTTTAAAAACAAATCAAAATTTAAGGCAATATTTTTTATAGTAATAATATATAATATAAAGGATATTTTTTATAGTTAATATGCATTATTTATATTTTGTACTATACCTATTGTACCTACCTACATATTATTATTTACATGTATTTCTTTGTGGAAAATGTTAAGAACAAAGAAGATTAATTATGAAGTTATAAAAATTGACTGTAAGTTTTTAGTATTTGCTTTTAAATTTTATAACGTTTGGCTAAACTAATTCAACTAACGATATTTATTTAATACAAACTACTTAATTATAATTACTTGTTTTAATGATTTCTTTATTTTTTTTCTATGCTTACAGGACTTAGAGAATCCAAATATTCTATATATTTTTCTTCGTTATAATATAAAAAATATCGAACAAGGTCATTATTTCAACTCATCAGTTACCTAGTTACTTTTTTCTTATTAGGTACTTACTATTTCTGTCATTAGATTATAAAATATCTATTATTAAATAAATATTTAATTTGTAAACTCTTACCTATACATTATTTCATATAGGTATTATCGTTATTGGGAGTACCTTTTTAATATTATGGTTATTAACTTTACGCTGTAACCCACACAGAGGAAAGTAATCACCTCTGCTTGTTCTGCTCTGAACCTGCGAAACTAGCATTAAGGCATTCCCATGAAGAAATTTTGGTGCATCGCTTTTCGCCGAATTCTGCAAGCATTTCGTACTCAATGGCGACCTCAACACCGCCCTTTGCCTTGTTATCAAAGCGAGGAAATGAAGACATTAAAAATTTCCTTTACCTCGAATGGACCTACGGCCACGACTGGCCTCAATTCAATAATTAAACCGTATTCTAGTACCTACCAGTAAATTACCGATAGTTGCGTTTGAACCAATTTCGACAGAAAGAAAGTCGAATTTTTCAAAACATATAAGATCAATAACAAATTAACAATAATCTCAGCTTTAAATTATATAAATATTAAAATAATTTAAAATCTCGAATCGAAGAGCTTCTACAAATTTGACGGATTTTGTTCACGAGAATGTTGTGACCAGTTTACCCTATACCCCTTTCAACCTTTTTTTAGTATTGCTAACTCTTTTGATTTTAAGGAGCATTAAAAATAATGGTAAATGCTATTAGTTCTACTTGCGCCAATTTTATTTTTGTATTTTTTTATTTTATTAGTATTGTTTGTTAATTAGTTCGAAATTTATCATCAAATGTAATATAATGCTTTCCAAACTTTACACAAATAAATAAAGATAAGTGTCTTAGTGTAGAACTGTGAACTTACAGAGTGCGTATAAGTAAATAAAACGATACAAACATATATAAGCAATAATAAAATCCAATCATTCTTAACTTTTTAACATTTTATCATAAAAATATTCTATCTGACATATAAATATATTAAACACGAGCTTCTCTAGCCAATTTAATCGTATATCCTTAACCCGCGGCCCGCCCGCCCACTGACATATGGCGTCCAGAGGCATGGGGCGCGAGCACTCGCCTAGACTGCCTACCCCGTGTTTTAACTCGCCTAATTGTTTCCCATTTACATACATTAACAGAAAAAACCCGCACAACTGACGCTCGACCCACTACGAGTATGTAAATATGAGTTTACATAGCCTCACGAACCGCTATTAGGGCGGCAACCCAACTACGCCAAACCGAATTATGAAATTTAATAACGGAAATCAATTGTCGTTGGGTTTTTAATTTCTATGTTTAGTAATGGCATTTTTTTTTAATTTGTCATAATATTTTCAATGTTGGTACCTATTATTTATTTTTAAACTAATTGTACTCTAGACTTAGCTAAAATTGTTTCTTAAAAATTCTAAACATAACTAATCTATACAACACATTTTTAATAATTCCTCCAATAAACGCTTTAACAACCATATATTTTAAAAACTTAGAGCTCTGTCAAATAAAAGCAATTAAACGTCATTTATTTAAACGGTATCAATCTATTATTAAAAGATTGTCTGTCATCTTCAGAGTAGGTACCTTCACCAGCCCCTAATTACATAACGGTAGGCAATTAATTGGCGGTGAGAACCGAAAACTAACAATAGCACCATGTAATGGCTCACATTATGTTATATTCAAATCTGAAACTTTGATGTGTAACGGACAATTAGTAGGTAGATACGTATAAAATGTAAATTTAAGAAAGCTTTTTAATTTGTTTTCAGTAAAACTAACGACTGTTTTATCAATAGATATGTAATGGTTTGGTGCTCTGAAATTATATTAGTATGGAATATAATAATGATATTCAAGCTTTTATAGTAATTAAAGCACTTAAAGTCGCTCTCAGACATTTTCGTTTCTCACTTAGAACTCTTGAGACATTGTAGAAGTTTCGAATTCTTGAGACATTGTGGAACTCAACACCGCGCTTTGCCTCGTTACCCAGGAAAGAAATGAAGACATAACCCTTCACAGTCGTTACGTACGCTCGTGCGGTGTACTCCTTCGCCATGACAGACTCAATTTGAGGCATTTTTGCACATTAATTTCTATATCTGACATTAATATGATACTTATTTACGTAAATAGAAATAATTTCATATTAATTAGGTACATTATTTTCTAAAATTTTACATAATAATCCAGAATATTTTAATCATATTTTCCCCGTTTCCCCCTTTTTTTCTCAATTTAGATTTGTTAGCCAACTTCAGCGAATCCAAAAGGAGAGTTTAGATTTTAACTGATATTTATAATAATAATACTTAGTAAGTATTCCTTAAACAAATTAATAGTATGAAAATAAGTTTAACACGTATTATTGTTGACCCTATATTAACATACCTGATCCAGTATAAGAATTTCCGTGACTTGGCTAATATCGCATGACATTATAAAAATAAGCAAGGCTGAAACGTTAACTTTTCACATTTATGGTAAATTGTAAATGTAGGTCGAGTCTTTACTGTAGTTATAAAAAAAAGTAGATTACCTACATACAAAAGTAGGCGTTATAGTACCTATTAGTTAGTTACTCTAATAAGTGCTGAATATATAAGCTGAAAATATTAGGTATTCGCCTCCGAATTCTGAAGGCATTGGGTGTTGAGTAGCTGAACTCAACGCTGCCTCCCTCAACACCATAGCGAAGAAATTAAAATATTAAATATTTCAATCCCTGAAGTGGGGCTCGCATTTACAAACTTTTGCGTTTTACAGTCACGCTTGTGTCCCTTTAGGATGACTGGCCTCATTCCACCGGGTGGAGAGCGGAGTATCTTAAAACTACCTATGCCTACCCTACTACATGTCTGATACAGCATGAAGATGAAAAAAAAGGAAGAAGAAGAATAAAAAATATATAGAGATAAGAACTTCTGGACTAAATTATGCAACTAAGTAAATTTTCTTATAGATAGCAATACCAATTAAAAGATATTAGAAAACCTGATATTTTCACATACCTATAGTACCATAATAAAGCATAATAATCATTGCATAGTGTATCAATCTACCGTTGGTCGCACAAAGGATGTCTTATCGCGGATCGAACAAAGGCTACTTACAACTGTTCTTAATCGTCATTTCACATACGGTTTCCACTGACGAACGTTTGTCTTGGACTATGTGTTAACTGGGTAGATGCTGTTATTAGATAGAGTCCAGGAGCGTCTGCAAATATCATTTTTAATGGACTTTATATTAAGCACCTTTACTATGTTTAAACTCAATAGTTTAGCCCTATAGCCATAAGCGATATGCATATATATAATTAAAAGTTGTAGGAAAAAGATCTTGCGAAATTCTATTTAGTTTTTGCTTACGATTTAGCTGGACTTAAAAAGTTAATAATATAAAAAATATTTAAAGTGACCACGTTGTTTGAAGTGCTTTAATGTATGTGTGTGATATTTGATAACATATTTTTAAAGAGAAAAAAATTTATAACATTACAATAATTGCCAAATTAACTTAAAATGACCACAAGTGAAACCGCGAAACGTAGTATTAAGACTCTCTGTCTCACTCTCTCTCTGACTCTCATTAACACACTAAATTTGCCTCTTTCCGCCGAATTCTGGAGGTATTGCGTATTGAGAGGCAGAACTCACCGCCTCGCCAATGGAGAAATAAGGCAAATATCTTATTTAAGAAGTAGGTATTGTTTAATAGTAACTAGATTAGATGACAAACATCTCATCTATTTTTATACTAATACTAGCGGACGCGCGCAGCTTCGCTTGCCTATTTAAGGGTGAATTCTAATAACCCATGAAACATGTGTTCAATGAAATATTTTTAAGAGTCTAAATTTCAAATTTTATAAAAATCGGTGGCGATTTAAAGATTTTTCCATACAAACTTTCAACCCCTTATTTGCACCCTTAGGGGGAGAATTCTAGAAAACGATGAAACACGTGTTCAATTAAATACTTTTAAAAATCTAAATTTCAAATTTTATAAAAATCGGTGCCGATTTAATTTTTTTTCCATACAAACTTTGAACCCCTATTTCACCCCTTTAGGGTTAAAATTTTTCAAAATCCCTTCTTAGTGGATGTCCAGATTACGAAAGTAAACATCTGTCCAAATTTCACGTTTCTACGCACAGCGGTTACGGCTGTGCGTGCGTCTTACCTCAGTCAGTGAGGACAAGTCCTTTTATATATATAGATTATTTATCTGCTTCGTTTGTACTGGCAGACAACAGTAATATTTACTCGAAACCACTAATTTTCATAAGTAAAGTAAGTTCTCTATACTAAATTAATAAATATTTTATATGACTTTTTAGTCTATCGCTTCGCTTTGTAAATAAAGGTGGCGATTTAGCTCACATCGCGGTCTGCCCTAGGCACAATGGGTTTCGGAAAGCGATATGCATAGATATGCACAAACGGCGGTGCATGCAAGTATGCAGATTCCTCGCTCGCGCACACTAATCTCATTCCGTTTTCCAGTTTACTGAAGGATACGTACTTTATTACTGGTAATTTATTTGACGCGTAGTAAATATGTATATTCATTATTCAGGTTTTAAGAAAAAATATATATACCTAAGTGTAATTACATCGTTTAATTATATTTAAAAAAATGGCGGTATTGTTATAGCTAGATTCATATAGCTTTTGCCGACTAAGGGTATATAAATCTACTCCTTATATATTAGCACGAACGAACATAAAAATCTACATAAACCTATACTGTAGGTACATGTTCATAATTTTCAAATACCTAATTCAGATTTTTTTTAATTGCAAGAACCATATAATTTCTTGCATATTTACGAAGCATCCTGGGTAGTTTGTTTTTTAATTAGTAGCTTCTCATAGGCTGGCTTCAATCAAGATATAATGGGTTCGTGTGAATGGCCTGCGCCGTTACCTCACGCATGGGGACTGGCTCTCCGATTATATGCAAATGAGATGTCATAACAAGTGAATAATTATAGCCAGCCACGAGTCGCCCTTTCGAATGAGGTTTACGTGAAAAGTGAGTTTTGTCGGTGCGACACGAATTTAAGGTTCCCTCCCTTTGGGTGGATACCCCACTGTCGTGATAGGGAAGTGTATGAATTAGTAAACTTAATAGTTAAAGTAAAAACGATATTACAAAGAATATGTTAGAAGGTATAAATGTGTTCTTGTATAGTATATTGTTCTTAATACCTACTTTACAATTGACGAATTAAAGACGAATATCTATAGTATATTAATTTTAGCACTCGACGAAATGAAATGTTTAATATTATCATTTCTTGGCTGACATCGAGGCAAAGCGCAGCGTTGAATTCCACGACTCAACGCCATGCCTCCAAAATTCGGCAGAAAGTGGGGAACAGAAGTATCTTAATTTGAATGGATTGTTTTAACACTAGATTCCCAGGTTCCCTCCACCTACCTTGCTATATACGAGAGACAGCGTGAAGCCAAAAAAGTAAAACAATAAAATAATAATGTATGAATAACAAAAATATACCTTTATATATCACTATAGCTCGCACTCCCTTAATCTAAAGATAAATAAATTTAATATGTCTCGTGTTTATTTCCCCGCCACTTTCCTTACAGTGTTGTGGAAATTGCGACCAACGTCAGGGGGCAGCGTGACCAAGCATGTTGCGTTAAGTTGCGCCTGGCTCGTTATGCTAATAAACTTCTTACTGTAGAATTTTATATATACGAACGTATTACGGTATTGTATTTTGAATTCTAATACTATTGATATAAAATATATTTTGTAATGATTATTATTTTATACTTATAGCGTTTGGATTTTAAAAGATATTCTAAGTTTCGTGTTCGCCGCCTGTAGTCGCGATAGCGGGAAAATGAACGGTTGACTACATTTATATCTGAGAGCTGGCGTCTCTTTGGTTGGGTCGGTTCGGGTTTATGGTGGCTACGTGCTCTAGCAAACGTTGTACAAGTATGCGATAAAGACCTAATAAACTTTAGTATACGCGTACCTACATGCCAACAAATCGTTGTAGGTAAGTTCTGTTTACTTTTTAGATCTGTATGTCCACTGTGACTAGAAATAAAAAAAAAAAAATATATCGATTTATTTCTTACTGTAATATTTAAATACATACTCCGTTTCTATTAAAACACTTCCGTTCGAACATAACGAGGAAATAAAAAAATATTATTCTTAAGTGGGAATCGAACTCACAATCTGTTGCGTTTGCAGTCACACATTTGTGCCCCTGCGCCATGACCTCTGGTCTCACGACATACGAACGGAGTGTTTTAACACTGGTTTCCCTCTGCCTACCCTATTAGAGGGCTACAGCCTGAAGCCAAAAATTTTACATTTAAACATTTTATCATTATCATATAAATCATCATTTTATTGTATCATCTATGTAAAATTATAAAAATATCCGTAACTCGAAAAAATTGTTTGACAATGCAATGTTACCATTTTCGTAGACCAGATAGCCTTAGGCCTCATGTTTTGAATACATGTCATATACTTATATTAGTCTATTTTATTAGGCAAATCAAAAATATAATGAATATCTTACGCTTGACACGCTGTTGTTTCTTGTCTTTGTATATGGCGCTCCGAGCGTGCCAGTTCAGCACTAATCACCTCGCCAATGTCGCGTTCAATGGAGAACACACAAAGGAGTAATATACGGTAAGAGAGCGTTAATGGATGAGATGACAGCTAGTATATGGTATATTTAAATTAAATCATAGCCTTGTATATTTTAACGATATAAATAGAAATAATATTATGTAAGGAAACTTACTGCATAGAATTTTCTTTTTGTAAATAGGTAAGGCAGAAATATCTGAAAGTCAAGACAATCGATTCTATATTGCAATTTACAACTGGGTCTTACAGCAACAGCGAGATATAAAGTTTTCATATAAAAATTCACTATATTTTGTTTTTTTTAACATAAACTTTCAATAATGATCCATCAAGGTCAAACCAATCTTTCTATAGAAATAATAATTAGTTATCTCAGCCTTCAACTTCATCTTTAAACCCTCAGAAGTGGCCAAGGAAAAGGTTTTTTTTAATATAAGTGTAATTGTATAGTACAGAAATCCGTATGTTATTAAGTTCAATGTTCATATAGCTTATTAATAAGCGAGTACGCTAATAAAGTATCTTTTGTCAATAGGAAAAAGAACATGTTCTCAGAAAGATTCTTTTAAATAGAAAGAATTGTATTAAAATACAACAATACGCGGCATTGGCAACAAAAGGCAATATTGATGAGTATTTATGTTTTCTCTCTTGAAAAGTACAAATAACAATAAAATCACAACAAATATACGGAAGTCGATGCGGTTTTGAGGTTTTACACTTTAAAAAAGAAAAGTATGTTTATAAATGACATTAATTTCAGTCTTTAGGTATACCTAAAGACAAATAATTTTACAAGAATAATTTCTTAAAATTATAATACAGTTATATTATTTTATATTAATTCAGATATGAAAAAAAGTCATTAGAATTTTCTTCAAATTTCATTACATTCAATCATTACGTATCTTATAAACGATTGGCACATAACTACTTGTTAATATTGGTATCTAAAGTAAGAAAAAAAATCTCTATTAATAGATCACAAGCCGACGCGACGAATAATTACCTACTCTTCTATGAATAGCCATATCTTTTATGGCATAGCGTTAAAAGGACCCAGAAGTAATTTACAAAACCACTAAACTACCGCTCTCACACTGAACGACACAAAAGTTGAAAAGTATTGCGAGACGTTTTGTGGTTGAGACGTTTGATCTGTAATTAGGGTATTTAATAGCATAATGGCTGTAACGGTCCCAATCTGATAGCATTTATATTTAAACACTTAAGAGCTTTTGTGAAAGCGTGAAAGAAAATTAAATGAATGCGTGTCCTTCAAATTGGTTGAATTAAACGATATTTTATCATGATGATAATATTAATGTTTACTTTCCACGAGATGATGATGATGATGATGATGATGATGGTACCTACGACACCTTGAATTTCGGATAAGTTCGCAGTCCGACGACATCATGGAGCATTAGCACAAGCATTGGACTTTTATGGATTCAATTCCCATTTGAAGAAATTCGCTTCAGTGTGAAGGCAAAGCGCGGCGTTGAATTCCGCCACTCAACATGCAAGGCCTTACGGCGGAAAATGACAAGCAAAATATCCTGGCACTAGGATACAGAATGAAACTGATACAGGTAAATAAATTTGAACCATATACCTAATCATTAAAATATAATAGACTTACAAAACCCATACAACTGCAAGTAAAAGTGAACTATCCACACCATAAATAAACGCTTCAACAAAACGAAGTTTTCGTAGCTGCATGTCTCCCCTGAAATGCCGGACATGGTCGCAGGCAGGTGTGGTCGCGGCTCCGACGCTAATGAACACAATGAAGACGTATCCCGGGACGTATCCGGCGTTGATCGATTGATATAGTCGGTGCCACCGCGCCCGAGCTTTTTGTATTCGAATGTCGCCTGCCATTTGCATGTCGGTCGCGGGCTGAGGGCGAATTTTAATATAAGAGTAAACGCGGACTGTACGAAATGGAAATTAAATGTTTATTATTTTTATTTCATCATTCTGGTTGTAAAATGCGGCGTTGAGATCTGCCACTCAACACGCGATGACTTTAGAATTCCGCGGAAAATAGGATACAGAGTATCTTAACACTACGTTCCCTCTGTCTACCCTACTGTATGCTGTGTGCGGTATACATGATGAAGTTATTTATTTTTTTAATTTATTTATTACTTTTTACTTGCTAGGCAAAAATATAGCTTATTAAATTAGACCGTTTTTAAGAATCACCATTTCTAAAAATATTCTTTTCGTCAAAAGGTGAACTTATACTTTCACATAATATGGATGTATGTATGATAAAGTGAAAAAATTACACCAACCACAAAAAAAAAACGGTTATTGAAATATGTAAAATCAGTTTGTGATTGCCCTAAGATGTATGATAACGCCTAGAAATGTGCTTGAGGGTTATGATATTTACATTACGTTAATAATAATTTTCTAGGGGAAATTCTTAGTCATATATTTATAAACATTTTTTGTCACACGCCTTCCTATTGTCTTCTTGTCTTATTTTATATCAATACCTAAACAATTAAAAGTAAGATACACATAGATATATATGTAAATTCGTTAGAAATCGTATAGAGTCAAATAGAGGAAAATAGAAATATCTTAACGTCCCTATATATAAAAAATGTATGCCCACATAAATATAAGCTTATATGTCCACAGAATTGAGCAATAAATAACAGTAATTGGAATCAATTTTACTTAAATGAAAAACATAGCTAATAATCTACAACTATATCATACATCTAATTATATTTAACCTCTAGAGAGCTGTAAGACTACCCTGACATTACCTGTAGAAGTTATGTCAGGCACTCCACAAGTAAGTAATTTAGTACTAGATAAGCGATAATCACACTATCTATTGTATGTCAAACGTGTATTACATATAATTGCTGGTTGTGATGACATTGTGACAACAATGTGCACTTCGGACAATTGCTTCGCTATCAGATGGCATCACGAACCAGTACGCCAATCTACTGGTTTTTTAGCTTCGTGCTGTATTTGTATCCGGACATTGCAGGGTAGGCTGAGGGAATGTGGTAACGTAGTGTTAAGATACTCCGTTCCCAATAAGACACTTTCGTTAACGACTTTCCGCTTTATTATTTCCGCTTTAATAAATACACGTAATAATAGTTTCATTTCAAATCATTACAATTTGTTAAATTTGGACCCGCCTCATGGAATCCATCCAAGCGCTCTATCCAATTAAATAATACGTTCTTATCGCACTACGTCAAAATTCTTGTATGGTTGTCGCCACTATATTTCCTATGATTGTCATACTAACTGTTTACATTATATAGAAAAATAATTTAACACTGTAATCTCGGACATAGCAGGGTAGACAGCGCGCTCCCCCACTTTCCGCCGAATTCTGGAGACATAGCGTGTTGAATGGTGGAACTAAACGCCGCACTTTACCCCAAAACGCAGAAATGAAAATATTACTGAATAAAAATTATACCATTGTTAATTTACTTATATAAAAATAATATAAGTAAATTAACAAATCAGGAAAAAATAGGACTAGGCACTTAATCTTAATCTTGATAAAGACTATAATATAACAATTGAATGACAACAATATATTTAGTATATATATTTTCTAAATGAATCACACAAATATCTCGAAACGGAATCGAATCTTCGACCTTTAACACGGCAGTTAAAATCACTAACCACTAAACCAATAGACCTTATAGCATTAGACCGTAAGGCCGTAACTTTCGTTTCCTAATAAGCTTCATGTTCTGTGACGTTTATGGGATTAAAGTAAGAGCAATCTCCTAAACGATCTTGTAAAGATAAGAGTAGATAGATGTTCATTCTATAACACTTGGTTATCTTTGAATTGCCTCTTCGTTTGTCAGCGTCAATAAACGTCTATATTCTTATTAGGTAATACGGTATCATATTAAAAAACGAAATTGGTGTATTTGTACTAAGTAATATTGTAAAAACACTTATCTAGGTATAATATAGAAAATTTATTTTGAAAAATAAAATAAAAAGACAAGAGCCGACACGTTGCTATTGCTCTATTTCCATATATATTATGACAACAGCTTAATTCGACATGAAAAATTTTCAACGCTAACTTTAACTTAACAGAATATCAAAATTACAATGGCAGAGACAAGATAAGATGGCAGAGACAAGATAATACAAATGATTATGGAAACAAACCGATATGTTAATTCTCCGTCTGGACGATTTAGCACCCCCCTGTATTGGTAGACATTTGTAAGTGGTTTAGCGGAGGGTCGCGTATCTCTTTGCATCTACATATTATTGATACCACTTAGATATTCTTTTCATCACTAAAACATTTAATGACTTGAATATGTGATGAATAAATAAACGTTTAAAGTATTAATTAGGTAGATCAAAAGATATAAGGAACTAATAAGGTCTGTTATAAAAATAAATAATCTGCATATTTTAATTTTTTAAGTAACATACGTAGATTTTTTTTAATAATTCGCATAAAGACTAAAGTAGATAATTCTTATTTAATCTAAAACAAAAAAAATAAGTTTTATCTTATCTATCTTTCCTTTACTTATCTTTTAAGCCAAAGGCCATTGCTTTTATGATTTTTTTAAGTAGCATAAAACAAATTCTAAATAATATAGCGATACTAGCTAAATAATTATCTGATGAGCGGTTGCATTTTTGATTGGTAATTTATATGTAAGCTGTAGCTATCTATGAAGACTATCGTCATCGCTGGCAATTTATAACTTAAGTAATTAAGAAATATTTCGAAATTTTTATATGAGGGATTGGTTCTTTATGTTGCTGGCCTATATTCAAGAATATTGGATAACTCTGAAGAGAATCTTAGAATTCATATTCATATTATTCATAAAACTTAATGTATAGTATTAGACTAACTAGAATTCGGTAAAATTTTTATAAGACCTTTTACAGGATTTAAAAAAAATATTAGTACTTTTTGCTGGACACGCGTATTATAAACATATGATTCGCAAAATACTCATTTCCTACCTGAAGAAAACGCGAAGGAAAGTGCATAAAATTGTACATTATGCCCTTTTAAATATAATTGTAAACTATTCATCAACTGCACATAAAAATAATAAAAAATCCAAATAAAATTAAAAACAATATTTAACAACAACACAATTCTACCAACCGTATTCTTAAGCAAAGAACAAAAACGACCATATTAATTATTTATAAAAATATCAGTTTAACCCTTTGATTATTTTTGAATGCATTGTACCCCT
The DNA here is from genome assembly GCA_036379175.1 of Heliconius cydno galanthus. Classification (NCBI taxonomy): domain Eukaryota; kingdom Metazoa; phylum Arthropoda; class Insecta; order Lepidoptera; family Nymphalidae; genus Heliconius; species Heliconius cydno. Next base: position 87,579 of record JAKRZM010001290.1, on the reverse strand, counting down.
AACTTACTTTTGACGAGCTGCTAATCATATTCAAACGCACACCTTGCGATATCACGATGACCGGCATTTAGAATTTTAAAATAGAAGGATTCGAGCGAAGGATCGTTTATAAGAATGGACAAAAAGAGCATGGCGTTAGTAAAGCTGTGACAGGTGTGTGCATGTGCATACTGCATTATTTGATTTGCTTATTACTGTAATTATCATCTTTGTATAAAAACGTGGTAAACGTTTAACTTGGCGTAATATTGCCTTTTTTTAAGTTTTTATAAGCAAACAATCATACTAAACGTTGTTTTGAAAATAAGGTTAGAATTTTTAGGATAAGGAATTTTGTTATGGTAGGTAGGATAGAGGAGGCCATGTGGGCTGTGTCCTCCTTAGATTAGTCTTGTACCTACCACTTGAAATTAACAAATTAACTAACAAAAAATTTACCCTAAAAATTAAAATCTTTACACGAAGAGATTATTTAAAAACTACGAGACGACATAAACTTAGCTAAATAGGTCGTCTGACCTAGCTTTAGTTTTTGTATCTCTAGATCCCATGGTGTCTCTATCTTTGAAAAAGAACGTATTGCAAGTCTATCTCCGTTGAAATCCTATTTCAGATATAGGTAATTGTTATAACTTCTGTTACTTTAAGTAAGAGTTTTAATTTTCTCAGGAGCTTTCTAAGCTAACAATAAATATTTATTATGAATTAAAATAAGAACAGAACTCGTAGAAAACCATATTCTGTACCGGTGGACACAAAAATAGTATTTACTTTAAAAATAACATAAAATTATTCGTTATACCTTAAAATTCCTGACCATCCAGCGTGACGAAGTAAAATAATATATTCATACTTAGAATTATCAGCAATAATAACATCTAAACGAAATTCACTGAAACGTAAGGGCGGACTGTTTACGTCGCGGCAATTAAAACCCCATCAACCGCGTCTCCTCGAACGAGCGTGCCGTGACCATCTCTATCTCTCTATCTTTACATATATAATATTTATTAATAATTATACAAAAAAATATAAGACATGTGTACTAAATTAGTCTCTTTTATATTCCTATATCTTATAAAACAAAGTCGCTTTTCGTGTCTGTCTGAACTTTCTAACTCTTCTTCTTCTAAACCACCCAACGGATTTT
>JAKRZM010001290.1:67336-84822 GCA_036379175.1 Heliconius cydno galanthus | reverse complement strand
AAAATTTTTCAAAATCCCTTCTTAGTGGATGTCCAGATTACGAAAGTAAACTTTTGTCCAAATTTAACGTTTCTACCATCAGCGGTTACGGCTGTGCGTGCGTCTTACCTCAGTCAGTGAGGACAAGTCCTTTTATATATATAGATATGCAGATTTTACCCCGTTTACAGTTTTATTATATTTAGATTAAATAAAAAACATATACTAGTACTGATATTTTTAAATTTCAATTTTTTAAAGAATTTATTACATGAAATCCAAGTCACCTTTACATCTAAGTATATTATTCCTAAATATTTAACAGCTTTGAATAAGCACCTACATATATACGAGTAGGTACATATAGCCGTTTGGTAGCAATCAAGATAAATTTACAAAGCAACTATCTCCCCATTGTCTTATAAAATGATGTGAAAATTATTCCATTTCCAACTCGATTATAACGTAACGGTACGGATATTTAGTTTAATTAGTTTTATGTATGTACATGTATGAAATTAGCTGTTAAAATAATTTTGTTTTTAATTCTAAAGTAGGTTATAGTTCAATATCTATAATATTGATCTCTATATTACGTTTATTTGTATTCCCATTGTAATAATTACATGATTAATTTGCATTAATTTTTTTTTATTTGCACCATATTAATTTGCACCATACAGCAGGGTAGGCAGAGGGAACTTAGTGTTAAAACACTGCGTTCTCCACTTTCGCCGAATTTTTGAAGCATTGTGTGTAGAGTTGTGGACTCAACGCCGCGCTTTTGAATAGCTGTCATTATGTCATTTCCCCACTTGGATTCGAGCCCACAACTGTCACGTTTACAATCTCACACTTGTGGCACTCCGCCTCGACGGCTTTTAAACTATATTACTTTTATTTCTACTTCATAGCAGAAAAAACATGAATAATGATTTAGTTATAATTTATTATACCTACTTACTTATTATATATATTTAGTTTTCAGAACATTAAATCGATATATAAGATAAAACTTATATAAACAACAGTTATTATGTATTTGTTATTATTTAACGAGTGTAGCTCCAATAGGAGCGGCAATAAAAAGCTAATTGTAGGGGAATGCTCGCCAATGAGTGAGCATTAGGGGCCGTGTACATAACGGAAGTGCGAAGACTGGCGAGTAATACATATAATTAGGTATGTAGAAAGTATATGAAGATTATTAATTTACTTGCTTAACATTACATGTACAGTATTTGTATTTGATATAAAACTTACAATAATCTTATTAAGTTAGAATAGAATAGATAATATGAAAATATAGTTTTTTGCACATACGCCTTTTCGTCATCATTCTGCTGAAGTTTATTTTTCTGAAGATTTCCTTACCATAAAGCTTTAGTAGTGGGCTGGACGATCCACCTGCAGGTTTTCTACACCACCACTATATAAACATACTAACACTTACTAGTTCTAATCTTATTAATCCTTATTTGTTTGTATTGTTTGGTTTTATACAAATAAAACCAATGGTGGATGAAAAAGATAAAATATTCCTAATAGGCCTTTTTTATTTTTAGTCTTTGTGTATTACTATACCTGCGCATATATTTGGCCAGTAGTTTGTATGAGGCGCTAGGGCACAAACGTGCGACCAGCGTAGCGTGTATTCATAATTCAGCGGAACGTGAGCAACGGAAGTGTCTTAATGGAGACAGAGTGCCTTAACACTAGGTGGATAGGATCCCTCTGCCTACCTGTAAAATACATCGTGAAGCTAAAGCCAATACATATAATATTAAATACCTATATTTTTTATACATAGTCGAAGCACGACAGCTTTGAGTCGATTTACACTCGGATATGAATTATTTTATTTCTTCACTCTAGTAACAAAATAAATCGCGACGTTGAGATACACTGAACAAGTAATACCTCAGGGTAGGCAGAGGGAACCTAATGTTACCTGCTATAAGAAAGATACAATGTGAAGATATTTAAAACACGATATCAAGCATATCCGGGCTAATATACAATACCACAAAACTGAATAGTCAAAAGTGTCTAAACCTTTCCAGTGTCGGTAACTTAAGAAGCGGTGATTTTAAATTTATGCTAATTGTTTACCGTAGCATATTTATGTGCACCTCGACACAAATTATGATACTAAAAGACCTACTAGCCTGTAGAGTTTTTTAAATATAATTGTTATATTTGGAAATACTCAACGTGGAATGCCTCCAGAGTTCGGCGGAAGCGTAGTGTCTTAATGCTCCTCCTTCTGCATACCCTGCTACATAAGGGATACAGTGTGAAACTAAAAAAGATGGATGTAAAGGTACACTAGGTTCCCTCTGCCTACCCTGCTGCATGCCGTATACAGTCTGAAGTTAAAAAAATAAATAAAGCATGCATTACGCTAAACTATTATGTCTAATACACTAAATTACCAGAAGGTTTCATTTTCTCATATATTGCGTGTTGCACTTGTTATAAAAATATAGCTTCTTTTTTTAATTACCTATATATTTACATACATACTTCAAAAAGTCTCTAATACCACGCTAAAAGGAAATACCATAATAAAATATCAAATCTTATAGCAAAGAAAATTAAATATTTATTTAAAAATGCTCACTTTAATTAAGAAAAAACAAAAAGTAAAAAAAATATAATAATACAATATTGTCTGGTCTAATTATTTTTAATTCTGAACGAGATCGTACACGGAAGCCCGCTACTGTGAGTCCATTGTGGCTGCAGCACTCCTGAATGGGTTACCACACTTGTTCGTCGCGGTCCACGAACCAAAAGAAGCCGCGTGCTTTTGTCACTTACTTGCTTACACAGTACATACTAGTTCAGATACACAAGACTTCCAAAATATAAATAGAATTTCATTTTTTTAGCGTCACGTTATATCCCGCACACAGCAGGATAGACAGAGGGGACCTAGTGTTAAGACACTCCGTTACTCATTTTCCGCCGATTTCTGGAGGCATTGCTTGTTAAGTGGAACCCGGAACTCAACGTCACGCTTTTGAGTTGACACCAGAGCGAAAACTGTCCTCTTGATGGAATTTCTTCAATATTATTAAATAATAATATAAATCGAATCCAAATATCATTAACATTATAAGGAAGAGAAGAGTAAAATACTAAGTATAATTTTTTAGGATATTAAATAATCTTAGCAAAAAAACTAATCTTAACAAAGCTAGCCAGTTGATATCCACAGTCCATATTTTATGAAAAAAAAACAAGTTTCAACAAAGGAATTCACATAAATCATAACATCAAGATTATCCCCATCATAGTGTCATCATGGAAAGTAAAAAAAAATAATTTACGACTCCCAAAAAAGTAAACAATAAAAGGCAATGTGTCAAAATACCCTCATATTGTTAACAATGAGCTTTGAAAAAATGCGGTTACCAAAGGGTCAAAAACGCTACAATGGCGGACCCACTCGTACAAAATGGCCCACAAAAGATGTCACAGTGTTGATTGAACATAAAAAATACTATGAACTTCTGAAGCAGTTAATGGGACTAACAATAAGCATTGCCGTTGGTGGTATATTTGAATGACGTGCCAGTTATACATTTTAGATTCGTGTCAGCGAAGAATGCTGATTAAAAATTCTTTTATTCTTCATGATTTATGGTGACTGACTAATTTTTAAGAAAATTTATATTTTTATTTTTATTTCAATATCAATATTCACTTCTATGATAAAAAATATTTATTATCTATGGAAATTTGCTTTTTTATTGGCTAAATATTTAGTCTATTGTTATCGCTGTCAGTACTGCCAACATGCAATTAGTTAACAGTCAAAGTCATGCAAGGAATGTTAGACGTAGAAAAAGTGTAATCGTATTTATATTTACTTACAGAACATTTATCTCCATACTTGTGTATTTAATTCATCAATGGAGCTCTACGAGACAATCGACAATAAACTGATAAAGAAATGATACTAATATGAATAAATGTTCGGCGATATTTTAATGTCTGCTGAAGCTAAGTTGTTGTGGAGTTGGAATTTTCTGTAGTCTATTTAGAAGTTCATATTTCATGTTAAAATGATTTAACTGAGAGCCGTGCTTTGTTTCGCGTGAGCAGGAAGGAAAATAATTTTAAATATTATTATTAAAACATATCATCATAAAAAATAGTTAATATATATTTTTATCTGATTAAATAATAGTTCAAATACACTGTATCAAATTTCACACAAAATAATTTATTTGACAACATTAAGCGCCGCGTTGAGTTCCTCCACTCAATACGCAATGCCTCTAGATTTCGGTTGAAAATGGAGAGCGAAGTGTCTTAACACTAGGCTCCCTCTACCTGCCCTACCACATGCGAGATACAGACCTAAAAACCAAAATATTATTGCTATTAAAAAAATAGATAAACAAAAAATCTTATTCCATACGTATTTCCTCTTAATCTGTTCAAATGCGAGCGTGTGCACAACAAGTGAAGCTAACTAGCAGTCAAGAGGTCGCTCCTTCGCTTCGCCTAAATTATGACCACTAAGTAATCACTCACCATCGCGCCGCTTTTTACGCTCATCGATACCATATACCTATTCATATGTGAGTTTATAAAAAATAAACACTTGAGTTTGACTGCCCTTTTAATCATGAAATTAATACAATAGGATGAATTTGATATAATATAGGTATATTATACGTAGATTGACTAGGAAGATAGAAAGAGGCCAGTCATGGCGCAGAGGTAGACGCGACTGTAAAAGCGATAGGTTATGGGTTCGATTCCCACTTGATATTTTATATTCCAAGGCCGTCGTATCGCACTATCTTCATTAACACAAGGTTCCCTTTGCCCCTGGTTGTAACTCTACGTTGTACCTCTAACGAATCTAAGTTAAGACGTAACGACAAGACAGTCTTAATAGCCTTAGGAGGCTAAAACTTCGCTTATCCTCTTTCACAACTGCCGTCTACAACTGTATTCGTGTTAAATCTTAGGAAATTTATCAAATACCCGCAACAGCAAGAGTGGTATAGCGAAATTGAACGGGCATGAACTTTCGAACGACACGAGTTAGGAATTAAGTTTGACAGTAAATAGAGGTGTAGCTCAACGATGTTCGTGCGCACGAAGGGAGTATCGACAATATAATGAGGCAAGAGCTGATTGCGGCTGGATTCGCGGGAACTCACTGTCTATCACCGTTTGCTTAGAAGGGTTATTAATTGTGTCATTATCATGTGGAACACGACCCTCGTACCTGATATGACCCGGCACCCGGTACTTGAAAGCCTGGCCTTAGTGATAAGGATATCACAGTTATGTTATATCACCAAATTGTAAATCCACAAGAATTATATTTTTTTAATATAATCCTTCTAATAACATATTCGTACTATGATTTGTAAATTTTGCTATTGGTAAGTTAAAATTGATAGTCCATTTTTGAATATACTAAGTACAAAATAATAAATATGTGCTTTATATAAGTTTAATTTATGTTTGCTCGTTGTACATTACTATTACAGTAATGCCTATATTTTAAACGTCACGTCCTAGCAAAGTGCGGAAAATAGTGTCGAGGTCACGTAGAGCAACGCGATGAAGGCTCACTCATCGGGTTCAAAAGCCAATAGCGCAATTTGCTCTACAGCGGTCTTAACATCAAATACAATACCATCAAAATATTGCCTTATAATTTAGCAAATTTATGTATGTTTTCCATTTTTTTTACCAAAAGATACAAACGTTTACAAATAAATCAAATTATTAAAAAACTATAATATTTCTTAATTAATTATTACATACTTTATATTAAATTCTAACAAGTATTTGGCAACTGCGTAAAGTCTACTTAATGCTTAACAGAATTAAACTTTCGTGGATAGAGACATTTAAATAATATTTCAGTCGCCTCTGTAACGCTTAGCTCTGTGGCCATAGATTCCTTAATCTCCTCTAATCGCATGCTTGCGGGCAAAGCTGCAGCTCTTTGTATAACTTACGTTCACCTGACACACATTTAAAGAACCCAAATTCCAAATTATACTTTGTTTTACTCGAGTTAAAGGTGTATTCTGAAATACTTCGATATGGGTATTTTCTTTTGACATAGGGTGCATATTTGAAAACCTCAAACCCCTGTTGCATATTAAGGAGGAATCAATCAAAATAGCTTGCCAAAATGTGTTTGTGCCCACTGGCGCTTATAAATAACCTCCTTAGTGTATTGTCTTGGCCTTAATAGCCTGCTTTATGTGAATTATATTAAAGTTAAGAAATATTTATATTTATATAGATAATTCAAACAAAAAGATCAAAATAGTAAAATAGTCTCGTTCATTTCTAATTAATTGTAAACCATAATATGTATTTTATATTAAAATTCATTGTTTTTACTATCGAGATATCGTGTGTTGAGTATCGGTAGTTAACGCCGCGCATTGTGTTGTTAGAATATGAGCGAGCAAACGAATGAGCGAGAGTCGAACCTATAACCATTACCATTACAGCTAAACGACACCTAAACTATTAATATTGCAAAAGAAAATTCAATTTTAACGCAATGCAAATTTCAATAATAAATTAAAAGTATACAGACATCATATTTTATCTTAGGGAGGAAGTCAGCGGTACTTAGCAAAACGGCCCATTGTACGCCAATTTAGGGTTAAGTGATATTAAGTGAATACCGCCGATGGAGCACCGTCCCAGCGCTGGTAGTCATGTATCACGGGTACCCACCTACTTAAAAACAGTTTAGTTTTTAATAAGGAATCGTTAGGGTTGTACATAGAGTAACTTAACACGCAGATGTCGCATAAATATCTGACTAACTGACTAACTTATAGAGTTTATAGTTTATCTATAGAATGTGCTTAAACAAATAAAGTGTAAAGCCTTAGTTAATAGTTAAAATCGCACATATTATGAAAAATACTAACTTTCGCTTTAGTTTTACCACGCTACAGCAAGTGAAAGAAATATTTTGATTTAGTGATAAGAAAACAACAAAAGCTTTCCTATTTTTATTATTTTTTTTATTATTTTAATTTATTCGAATATATAACTATTTTAATAATTGACAATATAATATAAAATATGAAATTAGTCTATGGAAAGAAACCTCCAGCGATGTTGCTACAACATAATGATTGATGGGTCCCGAAAGCGGGCCCGACGGCGAACTTGGGATTTATCACCGGGACCACAAGCCGATCTAACAAAATACTTACTACTTACTACAAAATATTAACTACTTTAATACACAGGCATAAAGGCTAAAGTCTTTTATTCGTCATCTTTAACATCTTATAGTAAACTCTACATCCGTTTCGCGCGATCATGTGAATCCAAACTCGTTAGTTGCATATTGAAAATTAATTACTAACTATTTGAAAAATCTATAAATGTATGTATAAATCGGCGAAAAAATCAGAAAGTAAAAATAATTAAGCTTTGACAGAGTTAGTATAAACATATTATAAATAATAGGATTGAATGTCCTAAAAAAATGTGAAATACAGCGTAAAGCAATGCTGTGAACCTAATGTTAACATATTCCGTTTGACATAAGACATTTCCGTTCCCCATTTTCCGCTAAATTCTGGAGGCATTGCGTGTTGAATGGTAAAACTCAACGCCGCGCTTTCTCTCGTACCAGAGCGAAGAAAATGAAAATATTTCATTTCCTTCAGTGGGAATCGAACCCACAACCTGTCGAGTTCTCAATGGCACTCTTGTACCCTTGCCCCAGCCGGCAGGCCTCAAAAAAGAATATTATCATCTATTTTGATTTTTACTTAATTTGGGCAAAATCTACACCTAATATTTTTTTAATTATAAGTAAAACACCTTATTAATATAAACCCGAAGAAATTCAACTCAATAAATAACAAATAAACACACGTTGCAGGTACAATATCTTTTACAGCAAGTGCAGTTATTATCGATGAAGATTTATAACATCGTCGGCTATTATCTTCAGAAAGCTGTGATATTTGAACCCTTTTGTTTGCGCCGCCAGCGTACAGGACAGACAGGTGGAACCCTCACCGGAGGGATGGTGCTAACTACGACTGTTCCTTTCTTCACGCTTTTTCTTACAATTTTTTGTCCAAACACCATCTAAATTTGTCCAGATAAAGGTCGAACCAACACCAGCAGTAATTAATGGCGATTAATAATCGGTTATCTTGATCGTAGGCCTGCTAGCGTTATAATTGCTATACGTGTTTGGTTACAAATAATATTTAAAATTTTAAAATTATTATAATTTCACCGAATTCATATGTACCGGTATCTTCGAGAACGATCGGCGTTTTGATAAGAAAATAACAGTATTTAGACATTAAAGTTTTAAACTTAAAATTAATCTAGAAAGTATAATCAAATAATGACTATTGGTTTGTTCAGATATAGTATTTTATATTTGAATCTAAATCATATGCGTTATCTCCGATCACGGTGTCGGCGGCGTTTCGCATGCGCCACGGAGCACGGACCAGGCAAGATAGTGACGGGAGGCAGGCTTCCTCGAAGTGCGCCTTGCATCCTTCCTACGTCAATCAGGACGAGGGAGGGCCGTGCGTTTACATTGTCGATAACCATTCAACGTGAAAGTAAACGTAATAACGAAGGTACTTAACAAAGAAGGAAGGAAGGAATAGTTTTCTTATTAAATATATATTTTTATATGTTTCGAAGTTAATGGTGAATTAAAAGAACTTGTCCAAAAGAGATCTTATGTTATAATACTATATTTACATTGCTTGACGACAATTTTAAAAAATCTTGGTTCACGCAATATTAACAATTTTAACATTAACAAAACCTTAAAAAACCTCCTTACCTCCACCACCTCACCTTCTCCGAATTAATAAAAAAAAATAAACTTGAATCAATCATATAAAAATTATAAAGAATTAGCATAAAGCAGCACAGCATCGATACATCTCGGAGGGCACCCTCGACGGCCGGCGGCCCCCGCGGTGCTCAATTGATGCATCGCCCGATCATCGGGGACCGACGCTCTGCTCGCCTATTCACTTATTACTTATGACATAAGAGGATAATTATCAGCGATCAAACTTCTTGTTTGTTTTATAATAAAAATAGATAATGTGCATATCGTCGAATTATTTATTATTAGCGATCGGGACGCGGCTTCGTCCGCTTGAAGTTATATTAGGGCCAAATTATACATTTTTATATGAATTGTAGCCTACGTTCTATGTGTATACCTAAGCTATATTACTGTAAAGTTTCATCTAACTCTTGTTGGTTGATTTTTCTTTTTGTTTGGCTAGCCGTACCTTACTAGCCGTATTTAGTCTAAATAAACTTAGAAGATAAAAATGTATTCTAAATGCGTTCCTAGGACAAAATACCTACTAGATACATACCCTCAGTCGAAACCATATAATTGTATCATTTTGTACTTCTTAATAGAAGTTCAGTATAAAATATATTATGAATGTATTAGAGTCAATAATAAATCAGTTAACAACATCTCCTGTCACATGTCGACGAAAATACTAATTATTATTATAATCAAATCAAATTAAATTATTATATTCAGAGCGCTGTTCTTAATTACATACATTGATGACAGTAAGACAAGTGCACCAATTATTAAACATACAACCCACAAAAAAAACATCATAGTATTATTATAATTACTTGTCATACTTATACAAGGCAGACTAGTGTTTTTTTTATCCCGCACACAGCGGGGTATGCAAAGGGAGGGTAGTGTTAACACATTCCGTTCCCCATTTTCCATCGAATTTGGTGGAAAATGGTGGAATTCAGTGCCGTGCTTTGCCTCGACACCAGAGCGAGGCAATGAAAATATTAAATATTTAATTTCCTCAAGAAGGGATCGAACCCACAACCTGTTGCATTTACACAGCTGGCCTCTGCGCTTCAACTGGCCTCTCTCGTCATCATCTTGTTGATAAATTATAAATTAAATTAATTAATTACCAATACAATTAGTTACAATGTTTGTATGAGACATTATATAAAAAAATATTTTGGCGAAATCGAACATTTATCGCTGACGTATTTATGGAGCTCTCGCTTACCGTATCCCATCGATCAAAACGTTTACTGCGGCCAATAGTGGTGGTGGTGGATAACAATCGGATGCAGGTGTGTGAACGCCGTTTTGAGTCAAATTCCCCATAAACTACCATATATACAAGTAAGTAAACTGAGTAAGCCGTTTTAGCTGTATACAGAAATGGAACATATAATTAAAATAAAAAATGTAATCTATTAATAATGAGGAAGTTTTAGATTTTATTTTATATATTTACTATAGATAAAAGATCACACTTAAAACGATTACTTACAGCTAGTTTATTTAGCTACATAGGTAAAGAAGACATGAGGCAAATATTACATAGGTATTTTTGCTTTCACTAGTGACCATGTCAGCATTATGTTAATTTATTTGTACACTGAAACCTAGATCATATATAGAAAACAATAGAGGTAAACAACATTCCCCTGAATGTGACTCGAACCCACTATCATTGCCAATTACCATTTTAAATACAAACATAACTTAATATTTTTCTTAAATATATATTATATTACAAGAAAACGATTTTCATATGATATCTAAATTATTAAATAACTCAATCTTCCCAATCCTCGAACGATTTCTAATTGATTTCTAGATATTTACGGCCGAAAAAATCTATACAATAAAAAAAAACTATAGCACAGAAAAAAATTGTTGATTCCTCCACATTGTAGATAAGAAGTGACTATTTTACGGTCGATATAAATTTAACAGGTAATTTAAGATTACTTTGTCATTTAACTGAGAGCCCTAGTGTAAATGAAACTTTTATAGATGCCATTAATACGTATTTCCCTAATTATTTGAACATTTTTAAGATTCTAAATCATTTTGTTGCCGTCAGTTGGTTTAGAATAACAGGTTTCGTTTTTTTTGTCGGCACATGCCACGTGACATCTCTTAAAACATGTGGTTTCGATTTGTGGTTTCCAAAACTGCGAAAAATGCCATTTTTTTTAGTCGTCCGTTTTTCAACAATTTAGTGTCAACTCGATCTGCGAAGGCTTTGTTTTTGGATCACCTGCCGCTTAAAAATGAAAAGACTTTCGATTCAAGGATCATGATGGTTCATGAATCGAAGACAATTTAAAGTAGTGCAGGTTTTTTGTCCAGGGCAATTTTAATGTTATTATAAATACAATTTCCTCGGTGGCACTAAAATATGAATTATGATTTGAATAAATTTTATGTGTTTGGCTTATAAACACTTATTTAATTAATTCTAATTGAATCTTCGACATTTTCCGTCGATAAAATTCCGTAATATTTTAAAACAAATGTTTCTGTTATTTAATATGAAATAAAAAGAAAAATATAAGAATATTATCAGTGATGGGCGGCCAGATCTGTTGAATAAAAATTATTATACCTATTCTTTCAATATTAAACATTTTCCTCATAAAAATAGCGTGAAACAATTTAAATTGAGGCTAAATATCTTTAAACAATATATTAAAATAAATTGAATATAACCATAACAAAATATATTTTAATGATAACATATACCTACATAATATAATAGTTTATTTAGTTTAGAAATATGATTATAGGGTGAATGCGCGACTGTTCGCGAATTTACACGCGATGCTTCTTCAAAGAATCTCAGGTAGCACGCCGTCAACGTGAAATAATATTAAACATTAATTCCTGTCATACCTACATGAAATAATTTTAAAATCCACTCTCAACTATTATAATTAAAGTAGCTATTTTTTGTATTTACTAGGAAGGATGATATAAATATACTTTTGCTCTTTTGCTCTATCTACATTGATTCTTGAAATTGTTTCATATTTATATTTTATAAACGTTTAAAGGGTAAAAATGCCACATATAAATGTTTTAAACTTTAAAATATTTACATTGTACAGTTTTGTTTTTCTTTCTTAAGTTAGTAACTAAGCTAAACTAGAGCCTTCTTTTATTTGACCCGTTTTTTTTCTTAATAAATAAACCGAGTAATTATATTTTTCACTTAAAAAATTAAACTCCACTTCAATATACTTTTTCTGATCAATATCTAAGACTGAAGATATGAACTCAAATTTTGGAAAATATATGGGACTTTGAGGCCACTCGGGGCGCAGGGGCACAAGCGTGTCACTGTTTTTCTTTCTTAGTTACGCCAACCAATCCACAATGCCTCCAAAATTAGGCGAAGAGTGGAGAGCGGAGTGTCTTAACACTAAGCTCCCTCTGCCTACCGGATCCTCCTGACAGTCTAGTTATCTAGAAAGCATTAATTGACGTAACCTTATGTTACTACATAAGGCGCTAAACTGAAACTAGAAAAATGTGAATATCGCAATATATAAACCTTTTTTTAATTATTTATTTATAATTTTTTTTTTCAAACGTCACACGAGATGTTTTTAACACTTCAGCTACCGATCGCACCACAACAATAGACCGAAATACTATATTTCTATGCCCAAATAAGATAAATTGTTACATACGATTACACTCACGTATTTGACTCGAAGGAATTCGGGTGTAGACTGTAGAGGCACAGCTATAAGTTTTTTACAGAGAGCGCGGTAGGTAGCCAGCGAACTATCGGTAGCTGACTCCGGTATACTCGCGTTAGTTCAAACAAATCATATGACGTCTCCTTTAATTATGTCAATTGTTGAGATTGACTCGTGGATTTGAAGCTACGAGCCGCCTTGTGGCTAAGATGAACAGTTTTTGAACATTTATTTTAATTCACAATGTGGATATATTCGTTCTGACACCTTAGGTTAATTGGTACAAGATTGGTTGGTTAGGATTCGATGGTTGTAAATTTATAATCTATTGAAAATCTAATGTTAATTTTCGTAATATTACTAAAGAATTATTTTCAACATTTTTAAAGTGTTATTCCACATTTATTTAGAAAACCTATAACATAGCGGGACTCGAACCCGCGCCTCCTGGAAACCGTCCAGGTGCTCTGACCACCAAGCCATACATTCAGTTCCTAGACAGTTTCCAGGTATGTATATACCTTCATATGTGTTTTTTAAACAAGTATTAAAAATAATTTCTTAATTAATATAAGTTTCTGCATAGTCCTCCAACTAGCCGTAAAAAATATTGGAATACGGTAGTCAGATATAAGCATATCCACGTAAATAACGAACATGGTTTATCTTATCCAAATCAATATATTACCCAATCGTCATTTTATAATTACAAAATAATCCCAAGTACCGTGTGGCTTCCGACGATTAAAACAATTTCGGTCGGGTTTTGCTTTACTACTTTTTGTGAGAGGCCAACATGATATCATGTTTCCATAAAATCATCGAAGCGACTATTATTACGAAGCCAGCTTTTGTTTTAACTGCTATTTCGAATACATTGGACTTTCGACCTTTAAAATAACGTATATTAGTCCTCTACTTGCCTATAGGTGTAAAAGATATACGTCATTTCGACGTATGGTTCCAGCATGCCCAGTAGCCTAGGTAATTTGATAAGTTGGATATCGCTCTGCCTCCGCTTGAGTATTCGGTGCGATTAAAATAAAATTTCTTTTGTTTTAGTATTTTGTACGTAATTCTCAGAGGTTTTTATATTTATATGATGAAATCAGAAGATATCTTCACTTTCAATCGTTTAGTTATTAGGTCTTTGACCTATTTGGATCCTGTACGTAGTTTGTAAATCATTAATATTACAATTTTTTTTAATATGTAGTTTAACTATACCATGGCTTATAACGTCCAAGGATTAAGAACAAAAAATAAATTAATCTGACTGCAAAATTTTATATTTATGACACAAGTGTGTCACTCTTTCTCACATTTTAGAATTAAATAAGAAATGCATTAGAGCAAACAAAACCCATCTGGCATAACGGTCTCCCGTAAAAAGTCGAAACACTTTTTTTAGTAAATTCAGTAGCGTTACGCATCAACGAATTTGTTGTTTAATTTTTTATCCGTTAATTGAGTTTGTCATATTAATAAAACGGATCCACAAAGAATCCACTTACTTAATAGAATAATAGAAGAATTTTGTTAAGTATCGTTTATTTTTTAATTCAAATCGTGATTTATGCATGCAAACGTATAATTAATAACGATAAAAAAAATCACGCTAGTCTCAAATACAGGCAATCAGAGATCTTTACTGGAATTAGTAAAAAAAAGTGGAGCAGATCAAAAACCTTCGGTTACCCACCTACTGAGTTCCCATTGCACGTCACACGCTCACGAAACAAAATACCGAGATGATAATATTGTAGGACGCCTTATCGAAGCGTTTATTTTAATTCAATCTGTCAGAAGAGACAAAAAACGAACTGGGCATAGCTACTGGGCGCATCGGTGCAGGGCGCTTCGTGACGTGGCCACGTGAGCATGCAGGGGCCTGTCACTCAGTGGCCATTATTTTAGTGCCTGCAGAAGTAAAAGTGTGTGTATTTTTTAAAATTATTCCATAAATTCAGCAAGCCAACTATAAAAACAGTTATAAATTAACAAGCAATACGGAATACCAATATCACTGTCGTATTTAGATTAGAATAACATTTCAAATAAACTCGTATGTAATGATTCCTATGATATTTGTTAAGATAATCTATTTTCAGAAATAAATATCAATGTTAGGTATCTGCTTAGGTACATACAGATATTGATTTTTTATTCACATATTTTAAATAAATGTAGATTTTTATGTATTTTTCCATTATTATATTTTATTAACTAAACTGTATTGTATTGAATAATTTAATTGATAAATAACGAATTTATTGATCTTATACACTATGAATTTGTTCTATTTCTAATCTAATACTCCAATTTATACAAATTATTAAAAAAAAGATAATTTTACCTTAAATTACAATCGGCTGATTATAAAAAGATGGAATATTTTAGATGCTTGCGCATTTATTATACGCAACATGTAAGAGTGAGTTATAATTTGAGCACGGCTCCGACGGTCCGGGGTCAGGTTTCGCGGTGGAGACGCGGTGCGCGCAACCGCGTAATTTCTCAGCCGACGACATACAGGCACAGGCGGCCTTTTCGTAAAACACTATAAACATGAAAAATTTACAAGCGAAATCTTAATGGAATATGAAATATTCCACAAGTATAATAAACTAGTTTTCGTATAAACGTGAATTAATCACAAAGTAAATTTTTATAGTTCATAAAATTAAATTTAAAAAATATACTTAAGTTTAATATGTTTCAATACAATTCTTATGAACAAAAAAAACATATAGAAAAATAAAACTAAATATTTGTATCCTTCTATTAGTTCATTCCAAAGCATACTGACGACGATACGGATAATAATAACGAAACCTCATCTACCTGCCGATTATTAAATGATAGACCGTATAATTTATGAAATTATCAAAAATTATTCCAGTAGTCAATGGCCAGTTATGGTATTTTTTTGTAATATACCATCAAAAACATGTACCCAAAAAAAGACATCAGAAGCACGCGACACGCGATCCACAGCTCCTTCGACAAAAAATGATGCATTAATAATAAAATCTCTGTGGGTTCGATCGTTATTAAACAGCTATAAATTATCCTAATAGTTGTAAACAACTTTAGAAGCTTAGAGCGAGTAGGTGTTTATAAACTAGTCTCTGTCCATCATTTTTTGCTACCTTTAAGTGGCTCACATGAAGTATAATTGGAAGACTGACCGCTAATAGGGAAATAAATCGATATATGTGCCTAATTATAAACCGAAGCATACAAATACAGAAAAAAAAATATTCAGTGGTACTTAATCATTATTTTTCACAGCTTTTTTAAATCTAAAAAACCTTTACATATATATGCCTACGTAATAAATGTTCGTTTAAAAAATCTTTTATAAAAAATTTAATACGGTTCGTAATATACAATATTTACATTCAATTAACAAAAACATATTCTTGTTTGTAAAATTATTTAAAATAATACCTCACTGCCAGTTTATAAATATAAATACTTTTAAAAATATTTCCACTATTGCCATCTATTGGTGATTTTTATCATCACGACTAACGATGACCAGCGCCATCTATACTGTAGGTGTATCTTTTACCAGTAACGGGCACATGAGGAACACTGACATCTGTGTTAGTTATATTTTATAAGGGCGGTATTCATTATCAAAATTACGTTGCTGGTTTTGTAAAAATACAAAATATATTCAACAGATGGAGATTTAAATTTTTATATCTGCCTGTTCATAATTAAATTTTTACAATTGATCGTTTCGGAAACTCTACAAATATTCTGGTCAAGTCAAATAAAAATAAAAATTAGTGATCAAATACCAAAACTCATATAAAGCTGAAATTTGGTGCTGATCTTTGGTACAGATATGTGATTAAAAGCCACTAAACGTCGAAGTTCATCATTTCCATATAATTCATATCAAAAAATAAATTACACAAAGTTATAGTTTATACAATTATGTACAAAAACGAATCAGTATATTTATTTATATTCATAAAAAATCAAGCCTATGTAGCTTGATAATAAAAGATTTTTATTTTTTTGTTGTTGTTTTTTTTTCTAAATATACAACTGTTGAAATATGATTCTAAAATTGAAAAAACTAGTATGTATGTAATGTGCTTGTAAATAATGTGTTTAATAGCACATTATTTACTAATTTTTCTTCTTACTTCACCTGCCGGTCCACGAGTTTCACAAAATCTGTTCAAGTGTCCAGTCGGGCGTGTTGTAGTAAGAGGATATAAACATAATTCATTAAATCTTTACTATATTTACTGTACTTACTTCAAATATATTTTTTAATTTTCCTTTTGAAAGCTTATTTCCTTTTTTCGCCAAATTTGTCTTCACACAAAGGCTTTTACATTTGAAGAACCCAATAATGAGAACCTCACTCCATATAATCTACGCTTTTCGGTATTGAGCGTGAAACATTTTAATATTGTATGTAATATTGTGAGAACAGAAAAGCAATTTCGAGGTTTTTTGTTGACATTATGCGTAGCGGCTTTATATTACAAATTACAACTTAAAAGTAGGTACTTCCGTGTTTACATGTAGCGCTTAAAACAATATTTTGGACCCAAGCCCAAACTTTAGGTTCAAAATTTATTTCAACCCAAACCCAGAGAAAAATTATATTGTATCGAAGAGAGTGTGTGCGAGTGTGTTTAGAGAGAAGAGAATGCCCTTTAGTAGAAATGCTTTAGCTTATCTGGAGAATATCCAGAGACTTTTTGTAGGTCATATATAAGGGAGAAGTGGCATGAAGGAGCCAGGTTTTGAAAGAGCCACTTGCAATATTATAGTAGTTTAGGAACGGATTCGTTAGAATATTTTATTTTTAAATGGCAATATTGATTTCCCGCCACCCACAAAAATTTTACAGTTCATCGGAACCAACGGACGCCGATACGTCGAGTTGAAGTTTTTGGCATTCCAAAGTAAATATTTTA
>JAKRZM010001290.1:19608-66331 GCA_036379175.1 Heliconius cydno galanthus | reverse complement strand
CGACCTCCCGGACGCCCAAGGAAGCGCTGGTTGGATGTCGTGATGCAGGACATGAGAGCCAATGGTCTAACCACCGAGGATGCAAAAGATCGTGCAAAGTGGAGTAGGTTGTGTAGGAAGGCAGACCCTGGCAATAGCCGGGATTAATGCCAGGATGAAGAAGATGAAGAAGAAGAATATTTTCCCCTATTTTCTAGAAAGTAAAATTCTAAAGTTCTGTCACTTATACATATTTCAATCTTGTTTTTATTCCACTTTAAGTTAGTAGAACAAGTAAGTAAGTCTACCCGCATGGAGTACAAGAGCCATTTCAAACCAACTTGAACGTATGTTTACTCTAGACAGACCCTCTTCTGAAGGTATGTGTAGAGTAGACTGCAAAAAAAATATTATTAGAAAATAATACGAAAATTCAATAACAAAACTATATATGTTTATCATTTTTTTTTATGATAATGGAATTTGAAATTCAAAAATTATTTTTAGTTAGTTTAGGTTAGTTTTTTCAAATAATAAGTTCAAACGGGCGAAGCCGCGTTTATGTCTCTAGTATACAATTATTCGGTCACAACACACACAAATTTAAAACTTTTCCATTAATTAGCTTTTATATTGTTACTAATATACAAGTTCTATAGAACAACTAAAACAAAACCATTTAAACATTAGTTGTCTCAATTTGTATTGTATTCAAATTGGTATTGTTCCTTTAAATAAGTTCAATTTTATTGACTGAAATATTTTTATTAACCAAAATAAACACTGTCAAGTTTAAAGAGTAATATTTAATAGTTAAAGACCAAGTTACTGGTTCACAGATACGAATAGTTGAGAGCCAGATAAGCTGCCTCGCTCAGAGACATCAATTAGTCATTAATGGTACAAATATAATATTATTATATACTAAGTAAACGCTAATTGACAGCTCTGAGTGCGACTGTAACACTCTAAAGTATATATAAGACGTATTTAATATGCAAGACGATATACACAGCTAGGGTATTAAAAGAAATAAAAGTTGGAATTTCAGTATCACAATTTATTGGACAAAACTTATAGCACAAAAATTGTTAATTTAATTGAGTAAATTTCACTTACTCTAATATTATAATTTGAAATAGAAGAAGTAAATTTTTATTATATGATTCATATTATATTTGAAAACTACATTATGCTAATTATACGAATATTTACCATTCAGACGACTAGTTGAGGTGAACGCGTAAATCAACATGTTGATATACAGATATGAAATAAAATATACTTTTTGTTCCTTTTCCAATATTTTTACTGTGCCACAGATAAAATATCTTTATATAGCCTAGAGCTAGCCAATAAATAATTCAAGACAACCTCAACAAGCCACCCGTATAGAGTAAATGTCAGAAGAGTTAAGAATCGATAAAGACACATTGGAATGATTAATATACTTGCCAAGTAGATATGTTTGAAGAGCGTACGCGACTATGAAAATTTCAAAAGTCTATTTAGAAAAATATCTTACCTATATCATCATTATATCTACATAAGACTCAGAAAATTGAATAAATATTTATAATTAATTATAAGCTACGAAACAAGGAACTTTACTTCCTTATCATTATGCCTGTAATTTGGTACTTTTAAGCACCTACAAATCTAAATAAGTTATATATAAAAATACATTAATAAGAATTTCTGAAATTTTAGCAATTTTGCTCCCATTCGTTTATTTGAGGATAATCGTATTAATCTGATGAGTAAACATTATACAGACACACACAGTACCTTATTTCTGTTGTCATTAATTTCGAATACTTGGCACTGCTTTATTTTTTGTTATATCTTTCGAAACATTCCATCTTATATTACCATTTTTATATCATTAGCAAATAAAAGTTTTAAATAGATACTCATAGCAACATCTAAAATACTATCCTTTATTTTATAAATGTTTTATATATATATTAGGCTCTATTAAAATGCTTTAGAAAATACATAATATACGCTAAATGTATTCAAGAAGTAAATTAAATCTATGCACACATAGACGACGATCTAGATTATTATAATTATTATATATTAATAATAATGATTATTATGACGTGAAGCCTTCGTGGCGTAGGGGGCAGGGAGCAGGGGCAGTTGATCCGTGCCCACCCAAGAATTGTGCCCGAAATGAACATATCAATTCAAAGCTTAAGTCTAGCCCCCATTAATATATATTGATACTTTTCTATGACCATGACATGATATTATCTTGGCAGCATAAAGTTCGAGATCAGGAGGTCGAAAGCTCTCATTTATTTCCTCACTCGAGGTATAAAAGAAAATTTAGGTTTGTCAACTTCGACATTTCCTTGTAGACAGCATGTCAGGCATACACTTTTATTCCACTGAAGCGTTGCAATTTTTCTGGTTTATTTACCTCTCCACCTAGCCATACGCATTAATCAGTTATAGTGTAATTAACATACATGTAGATTGTATATTTATAAGTAAATAAATAAATTTAAGTTAAACAGGATCAAAGAATTGTATATAAAAAAATCATAATCTTACATTTAACAAAAAAAAAACAAATGTTATTTTTACATATTCGAAAGATTACTGAACTACGTATTTCAAACGTTTAAAATTATATTTTTAGTTAGGTACATCTGAATAGAAAAAGAAAAAAGTGATATTAATTTAAAATATATAAAAATAAATATGCTTTATAATTTATAACTTATATTTCGCAATAATTATTGATTTTAAATGTCGCTTTCCAAGAGACCGGCTCGTTTTGGCCTCGGGTAGTCTGTTAATTCTATTTCCTCTATATCTCGTGAAGATCCCGCACGTCCATTTACTGCTCGGCCGTTTCTCGTGTGTTTTGGGGTTGATTCGTCTATTTTCAACATTTCAATGTCGACACCCGTTTCGTCTTTATCGACCGCTGTCCTGCTCGGACAACGGTCTAGCTCCTGTCAGGTAGCCTGTAGTTCAGCCAGCACGTGGTCTTCCTCGTGCAAACTCTTTTCTGCCAACCTAAAGCTCTCTAAGAACTCGTTCAGGTCGACTAGGCCATCTTTGTTTATGTCCATTAGTCGGCAAATATCCACCAACTGATCTTGAGTCATTGGATTCGGCATATACTTCCCCAGTAATTGACATGCCTCCGAAAATTCTTCTAATGTTATATAACCTTGAAGCAAAACAATACAATAATATCTGAATCAACTTTCAGAGGTATCATTAAAAAGTAACAATATAAACTTTTTAACTAACAGTATAACCATAAAGAAGATAATAAAAAGAATCATAAAATGAAAGAAATATGAGAGTCGTTTGTATGATCAAAGTGACAAATTCAAATAACTATGCAGTCAGTATGAAATGACAAAAGTTTAAGTTCAATTATGCAACAACTTTTACCTGAATTATCCTTGTCGAGTATTTTAAATATGGCCTCCAAACTTCTTTTATTTTTATAAAGCGTTTCAACAACGGTTTGAGTGTCGGACTTTCGACCAACTTTCTGTAACGAATATGGACAATACAATTTTATACCTGAAACTTTTTTAAATTATAGCAGCAAACTAGATTTGCAGACAGATTGACATATTTTATTTCGTTATATAAAAGAATTTTAATTTATTTTTATTACATGAAAAACGTTTTTTAGTTTATTTGTACGTTTATTTTTTTTACAAAACAAATTTATACATTTTTAAATATTCAATTCTGTAAAATTTCAATATGACAAATCGGCTAATTAAGCATTAGCCTCAAAAGGCAAAGGTCATTCATTCATTGAAGCGGCAAAATTTTCTGACAAGCTTCAGTAATTTATCAAATTCAATTGAAAGAACAGATTTAAAGTTCACGATTGGTTGAATTTAACTTTTGGTAATATATATAGATATTATTATTTTTTTAAAGTCTTTTATTAAATTACATGATTAGATTTTTTTATAGAAACCAACTATCAAGTGACTATTAACACAAATATACATAGATATATATTTAAATTAAACTATGTCATTGAGACCAGTCGAGACACAGAGGCAAGCTTGCGACTGTACAACTGTGACAATATGTGGGTTCAATTCCCGCTCGAGGAAATTAAATATTAAATGTTTTTATTTTTGGTCTAGTGATCTTAACACTAGGCTCCCTCGATCTACCCGCGGGACACAGCGTGAAGCTTGAATAAAAAAATGTTTACATAAAAAACTTACGTTTGCAGTTAAATCAAAGGTGTCCATATAACGGACGTGGCGTGTCTCAGTGTCGGTCCGCACGAGCTTATCCTTCAACATACGCCATGGTAGACCAAGGTGAGTAGTTTCTTCCATGGCGTAACACCAGTCGCTTATTGTAATAAAGCCTGTAACAATGACTACTGATAGGGTAATTGCACCAATACTGATACAGAGAAAAAATATATAAAGTTTAAAATTATAATTAAAAGCCAACATCATTAAATAAATTTTAATTTACCAAATATATATTTGGTTATAGTTCAAATTGCTTTAAATTTGTATTAGCACAAAATAGATCTCCAATTATCGACATTCAGCCCCTAGTTATCTACACAAAGTAAACGACACGTAATTATTGATTGAGACAAAATATATGGGCGTTGAATACAAATGATCTTATGCTGAATTAAAAACGAAAATAATTTAAGTATTTTATTGCTGATTTTAATTAAATATTAGCTTTTAATCAGTGATATATTAGAAGTCCTTATATTGTTTTAATAAATTTGACTCATAAAATAACGGCCCTTGCAATTTGTTATAGAGGATAGTTTTTTCTTTCAAAATGTAAAACTAGGCAGCACAAACTAACTAAATGAACTATTTTAATTGTTGGACTGCACTGAAATTTATACAGAATGATATCACAAGAAACTAACCGTAAATAACAAAATAAATATTAAAATGTTAAAATAAATTAGCTTTTATCCCTAAATCTTATTTTAATTTGAGTGCCCTCTCGTATCTTACTTAAAACCGTAGAAATACAAAGAAAGATGCTGATTAATGATCAGTCTAATGTCACGTTGAATTCTAAAGATAATAGTGACAAATGATTCCCAATTTTAACCAAAACTTTGAGGCAGCAAAAAGAAAATTCAGTTTAGAATAAAATAAAGGAAAGCTTTCAAGCTCGGCTGCTAAAGTATATATACCTTCTTACTTATGTATATCTTTTTATCTTTTTACTTATGTACTTTTAATTTAAAAGGTTTAAGTTTTTTACTACTTCACTAAGATTAATTTAAAGTTTTTTAAATTAAGTAAAATTTTCTCTTATTATATATTAGAATATTATTTGAATTATTATAGTATTCCATTTCCAAGTAATATTTCAGTAAATTTCTACCTTTTAAATCGCACACCAGTAAACAAACAAAACTGTAACTGAAGAAGAAATACACAAGAAAACTTGCAAAGTTGTATGGCAGAGTCATAAACTTCCCTGTAAAGTTCTTTTACTATTTTATTGAATGAAAAATTTTTGAAGTTCAAAGAATTTAAATTGAATTTATGTGAAAGTTAGTTTTACAAAAATATCTATTTACCGTATAGTGCATTTTAAATATACCTAAGTATAATATATTTAATTAAGGACAGTTGTGGCGCAGGGCACAAGCGTGTGAATGTAAGCGCATCAGGTTGGAGATTCGATTTCCACTCGAGGAAATAAAATATTTAAAAGTTTCATTTCTTCGCTCTGGTGTCGAGCTAAAACGCAGTGTTAAGTTCCTCCACCTAACACGCAACGCCTGTCTTAACACTAGGCTCCCTCAGGAAACCCTCTACTTGCGGGATAAAGCGTGAAGCAGGAAAAAAAATGTAATTACGAACCACTTTGGTCCACGTCCATGCTCCGAAAAGTGGCTTCCAAAGTTCGTCGTGCCATCACAATATGACTATGTAATTCCCTCATAGCAGATGACTCCACCAGACCAACTCTCTGGCGGAACGTGAGACGGCGAGTACGTGATACAGCTGCCGTGTATTGGACAAATTGCCTGTCTAGAGAATTGCCGCGTAACTTTAGATAAGCGCCTTTGTTGGAACCGAGCTCGTAATAGTTCGATGCAGAGAATATTGTTATCACCTGAGAAAGGAAAACGTTTATAACATATTTAAGTATATAACGTCGTTGTTATTATGACTATGGGCGTAGGAATAGGGGGCCCGGTTAGGCCGTGCCCTTGCCGGAATAGTCTGGTGCCCACCTCAGAGATTTTAAAAGATTTACGTAGCTATTTAATGCTAAAGTCTAGCCCTAGGCCCTCTAGATATGCCCATGATTATTACAAATAAAAATATCTTGAGCTTACAATGAAAAGAATAGAAAAAACATTACATTTCCATTATGCAGGATCTCGTAACCGCCGGGCTTGCATTCGTGACTTCTCACCAAAAAGCTCAACTTGTTCTTGCTCAGAAAAGTAGCGGTAACATCGGGTCCAAAATACGTGCCTGCACCACGTAATGCATTCGCCACACAACCGCCAGTACTCTGTGGGTCTGACCAGAGTATGTCAAAAACCTGGGGGGAAAAAATAAAGGGAAATAATAAATGAATGTACCCAATCAGTGCAGTTTAGGCATTTATTACAAATATATTACTAAGATGACAATTTTTGCTCTAAGATTACGAGTAAGATTACAAAAAAAAATTGTATAATAATACAAATATCTCTTTATGAATGAAATAATTTTAATTTTAATCTTAAATTATAAATATGAAACATTTTGTTTCTAAATTCCGAAACAGCCTTATTTAATTTCACACTTAATAAATGTTTCAAATACTTTGGAAAGATAATCTTCCCAAGTTTATTACTTAACAAATTCTTTAGTAAATTTCATTCATACATTCTAAGCTAACACCGGCACCTCAGAAATATATTTATACGTCGAAAAGATTTAATTGATGTACAGAATACTTATATAAAAGTACCTATCACGTGAATCGGTATTTTCATGTAAAAGTTTTTTCTAGCGTAAAGTGCTTTTCCAATGACAGCTTTTAGTCATGTTTTTATTTATTTTTTCATATAAAAGGGCCGGTTAAGTGAATAGGACTAGGTAGATCTACCGTGAGTACCGCGTAGGTTTTTATAACAGGGCGAATTTCAAACAAAATGCAACCAAGTAGACGCATAAATCGTATCTTTTGATGCGGTTTATTTGAAAACTTAATTTTTTCTCAACTCCAAGGGACAGTATACTTGAGTATTTAAAAAAGGCCTTGACAGACGGACAACAAAGTAATCCTATAGGGGTTCCGTTTATTCCTATCGAGGTACGAAACCCTAAAAAAGAAAAATACATTAATAATATAACCACCGCAAATATTTTCATCTGATATACGTCCGTACAAGTATAGTATGCTTTTGGCCCTAGTAGCCTCTATATTGTCACCGGATTTTGCGCGAGGCCGACACAGAAGAGCCCCGGCCTTGGTTGGCTAAGTAATAACAACCATAATATACTTAAACAAAAGCCGTAGGTCCGTTATCTACACAATGACAATATTCGTGTCACAAAAAGTAATTTACGATTCAGAATTCAGATATAAGATATCTACTTTCAAAGTAGTTTTATTTGTTTTATCGTATTGCTGAAGCATTGATTATAATGGAACAAATGTAACTTCAACAAAAGCATTATAACGTTAGTTATATTTTCACTATAATATATAAAATAGTTTTTTTTTTCAGTTTTATGCTGTAACCAGCATTTAGCAGGGTAAGTAGAGGGAACCTAGTGTTAAGAACCACCCGCACTCCGCACCCCCGAATTTCCCCGAATTCTGGAGGCATAGCATGTTGAGTATCTCATTACCAGAACGACGAAATAAAAATATTGAATGTTTAATTTCCTCGAGTAGGAATCGAACCCATAACCGCGTTGACACTAGAACACTTGTGGCCTTGCGGCACGACTGGCCTCGTTATAATTATATAGTATACGCATATTGGCTCTGCAATCGAGTTGATACCTGAGTCTATTACCTTTGTACATAGAGAAAGCAGTGCACCTCTAACGAGACCTCGCGCTGCATTAATTTACCTAGATTTACCTAGTTATCCAACCTAGATCTACCTCACGTTATAGGCATACTGCAGGCCACTGCCAGCTCTGTGGTTAATTTAGTATGTACATTCATTATTTTGATTGTATTTTTGGTCACGGCTTCAAATTCAGGAACACTAATTTGTATCTATCGCATAAAGCTTATGATGGTTTTTCCTTAAAGAATATAGAAAGCACTTAGTTAAGACACTCCGTTCCCTACTTTCCGCTTTTTTTTTGGGGTATTGCAGAACTCAACGCTGGAATTACGCCTTGGTGTCAGAGCGAAGAGAGAATATTAATAAATAATTCACTCCCTCGAATGGGGATTGAACCCACAACCGTCGCGTTACAGTCACACCCTTGAGTTCCTGCGCCACGACGGACTCAACAGTGTCATTAGATTATATTAGTTTGAAATGTGCATTAAATTGCCCTCTGCTGTTCTGTAATATTATCTTTTTTTTTACCGTACAACCTCTTTCGTGATCTCCATTCAACGTGACACTGGCGAAGTGATTTTGTGCTCAACTGGCACGCTCGGAACGCCATAATAAAAAGAACAGAACAGAACAGAACAGTAAATTGCCCTCAGATAATATGTTTTAATAAAACAAATATTTCAAATAAATATAATATTTTTTAAAAAAACTTTTATGATGAACTAGAATCACGAAATGCACTGAATGCTGTCGTAGTCTACATTTCGTTAATAACTAAAACAAAAGCTCTCTCAGTGGTTTGTGTAAAACCAGCTGAATGTTAAAACACACGTGTTTTCATTCGACGACGACTTTTTTTCTGTAGTAGAGTGAAATGTATGTAGTAAACAAGCTAGGTTTTTCCCTTTTTATACTGTCTGTATATTTTCTAGTTAATGTTTTAAAGCAACTTTTAACTTTAGACTCCAGTCGTAGTGCAGAAGCACAAGTTGTGTCTGTAAACGCGACTGATTGTGGGTTCGACCCCCACTCGAAGAAATGATTTTTTTTTTAAATTTATATTTTTCTTATTTCTTCGCTCTGGTGTCGACGCTAAGCGCGACGTTGATCCGCCACTCAACATTTCCAGAATTCGACAGAAAATGGTAAACGGTGTGAACACTAGGTTCCCTCCGCCTACCCTGAAATGAAGCTGATTTAATTTGATTTAACTGTGATACTCGAGATATTTTCTACTGTTTATTTTAATTTGTAACTTTGATTTTCAGATAAAAAGGGGAACAAATTAAGGTCATGATATAACAAGCTTAAGAAATCAAAACTTTATTACTACTTCGACCCAGATATATTAGTACGCTTAGAGTAAGATAGATAGATAATATTTTATGATATCACCAGTTTTGGGTAAATCCATTCTCTTGTTAGTGTTAATATACTAAATGATAGTGTCATATTGTGTTATCGTTTCGATTATATCTAACATAGATATTACTAAAAAATAGGTAAATTTATAATAATTAATAATTCTTATTATTTTATTTAAAAATATCAACATTTTACAAGCTAGTGTAACATTTTTCACTTCCTGTACAGACGGAAACATTTCCTTTTTAAAAGCCTAACTCCATAGTTAACATAATAAAAACTTACCCCAAATAAACTTAATAATAACCTAAACCCTAATAAACGAAGCACATGATTACAGCGATCGACAAATTGTACAAGACTCCCTCAGAGGACAGAACTTCGTAAGCAGTTCTAGAACAGTTTATCGAGTCACACTCAGGGGTCCGTCTGATAAAGCTATATTACTAAAGGATGATACTTTCAGACTTGGTGCCGAGGGCAAAGAAATATGATGAGAGAGCGACAATAACTCAATAAACCCGTACATTTGGCAAACGAAATGAAAGCTTCGTGAATCTTTTATTATAACTCGAACCCATTTGTTTTATCTATATCTACATAAAATATACGTATATATTTATTTTAATATAACTAATGTACATTATATTTAGTATGTGCATTTTTTAATTCACGTCTTTTATTTTTCGAGATGGTCAGGACATGGTGATATGGGATTTTAGTCTCCATTCCACTCTCCTTTCCACTCCATTACACTCATTCGTTTAAACATTGTTTGGTATGTTATAATGTAGGTGATAAACGTACAATAAGCCAATTGTTACACGATGAAAAATTAATAAAATATCATAAAATATCGATATATCATGTCAGTATGCAGCACCACGTAAAAGGCTTAATTGGGGCCGTCCGTATAAAAGTGGGCGAATCCATATAAAATGTAAAATGATATCAAATCTTTTGAATCATTAATTTTATACAATTAACGATGGAGTTGTTTTTTTTTTCATATAAATAACACAAGGTGTGGTCAGCTATTGAGGTTAACTTTTCTTTTCTCAGGAAACTAGAGAAGTTAATGTGAATGTAATGTTACGAGAGTCCGTTCTGAAATTAATATTTTTAATGTCGTTAAATATTTCCAGGTTTTCTGGAGAAGATGAAGATTTTTATTTCGATCACGTATTGAATATGCTGAACGTATATTTCCCAATGGGGTAAGTTTTTAAGAAAGAAGGCACAATGCCTTTGATAAACAAAGCTATTTTTTATTCAAATATCTCCCAAGTCTCCCAATCAGACCGTTTCGTATGTATGTATGCCAACTAACCGCATCCCTGCCAGTCGAAGATAATTTTAAATTTATATACAAATATACAGCTGGGACATGCATAATTTTGAAAACTATATTGTGAGCTTAGCTACTTCATGCAATGACATAATTTCACTTTTATAACTAACTTCATTTTATCCTAACACCCTACGGCATTAGGGTACGTGACAAGAGAAGCCAAACTAACATTGTAGTTTACTGGCTTCAACTCCCACGTATTCAGATTCTAGTTTTAAAATGTTTAAAAGTGATGGAAAATAATGTAACTTTAACATTTTAAAGAGACTAGAGCTAATATACTTACTAAAAACATTTACTAAGCGCGAGGTATTTAGCAATGCTTAGTCATACGAGTTTTATATAAATCAGCTTCACATTGTATCTCGCACGCAGCAGGGTAGGCAGAGGGAACCTAGTGATAAGACACTCTGTTTCCCACTTTCCGCTGATTTCTGGAGGCATTGCGTGTTGAGTGGCGAAGCTCAATTCCACGTTTTGCCTTAACACCAGAGCAAAGAAATAAAAATAAAAAAAATAAATAAATAACTCACTTCCTCGAGTGGGGATCGAACCCACAACCAGTCGCGTTTCCCGTCACACTTTGTGCCCCTGGCATATCTGGTCTTGACACGACTGGCCTCTCGTCTTACATAAATTTCCACGAAATCATGAAATGTTTGAAGACTTAACTAGCTAGTAAATAAAGTGGTAATGAAACTTTTCTTTCAGTTCATTATAGAAACGTATTAGTTTCGCTACGGGCGTAATCTACTTATCGACAAGATTAAGCCCAAGAAGGTGCCTAATTACTTTCTGATAAAATACAGAACACGTATCTTATATTTTAGGCGTACATTTGTTAGAATCTTTTTTTTTTCACTTTGTGAACTGTATCCCGCACATCCCAGGGTAGAAGCAGAGGGAACCTGGGAACCTAGTGTTAGAGCACTCCCTTCCCATTCTCCCATGCCCAGGTCTGGAAGCATTGAGTTACCAGAGCAAGAAAATAACCCAGAACGTGTCTCGTTTACTATCACATATTGGAACCCCTGCGCTACGACTGGCCTCAAAATATGATTTTACAATCATTACTGGATGCTTAAGAAAAAATTAACAACAAACCGTTGACTCTATATTAAATTATTATTAGTTGACTCTATCACAACATAACCTCTTTATTAAAATAGTCTGTACTGCATTGCAGTGTCATCTACCCTCAAGATGACCCTGAAACGATTTAAAACGGTTTTACTTTACGCTAGAAGAACGTTCCCAACATAATACCTACTTACTAGTGAAGTGGGAAGAAAAAAAATAACAATATACAATAGTCGTGACTGTTCTAAGAAACAATATGAGATGTAATGACAATGCTTAAGTCTCACATATTACATTCAGGCGTAGAGACGTAGATAGATATAATTATTTTTATATAAAAAAAAACTCGTAAGTACCACATAATCTATACCTAGGCTTTGAAATGAACTTCATGCTGTAATCCGCACACAGCAGAGTAGGCAGAAGGAACTTAGTGTTATGACACTTTTCAATTTTTCGCCGGATTCTGGGGGCATATTGAGTGGTAGAACCCAATGCCGGGCTTTCCCTTGACACCAGAGCGAAGAAATGGAAATAAAAAAATCAATAAATATTTCATTCCTTCGAGTGGAGATCAAAACCACAACCCACACATATTAGCTCCTACGCCATAACTGGCCTCAAAGCTTTGGCTATATATTTTGGCTATATTTGACTAACAAGAACTATTTTGTTTTAACAAGAAAACTATTAAACTCGTGAGACGCTTTTACAAGTTGCACGGAAACTAATTAGACGGTGACCCGATAGTAAACCGAGAGTAACACGATAAGCGCAGAATCCACCGGATGATTACTGCGATCGTTAGAATGTTCTGGCACAGTTTTCATTATTAGGAGCTTACCCTGTCATCAGTTTCTTATTAATATATAACTCGTTTAAAAATATATTCTTATTAATTTACAATATCTAATGTTATTGCGGTGCCCTTAAAAAATACCAATTATATTTCTTCATCATCTTGTCTAATATAAGAAAATATTTAATTTCGAAATATTTCCCTGGTCAAGAAAGCGTGGTGTTGAATTTCATAATTCAAAACACAATGTTAACTAATGAGCGAAAGTATGCAAGCAATGTTTCATATATTTCTCTCTGTCCCTGCTTTAAAATATTAGAGATACTAGTAAATAAAAAAGCTGCATTTATTTTTCATAAAAATGCCTTATAATTTTAGCCTAAAAACAACAGTTTTGTTATTTTAGATGGAGCAAAAAAAAAGCAATTAAAAATTAATACAATTTCTCTAAATTATTATAATTATTATATGTCTACAGTAAAATAATATTTTAAATAAACTTTCAAAAATAAAATCTTACAAAAAAAAAATAAGAATTGGCATCAGTCAAAATATAAATCAGTATATGACTTGGCTATAAGGCACAATAAGATCGATCGATGAGCTAGGGAATAAATAATTGATACTCACCTGTTTCCACTCCACCTTATCAATTACTTCTGCGGGATTCGCGCTCTCGTTCATCGGTGGCCGGAGAAGGGAGACGTACTGCAAAGATAATGCTATTTGTAATTGCCACTTCACCTATAAAACTTTCATGTTGCTTTTTATATTTAAAAGCATATATGTTGTTTTTATTTTCATATTATTTTCATACTAGCGGACGCGCGCAGCTTCGCCTGCTTATTTGCACTTTTAGGGGTGAATCCTAATAAACCATCAAACACGTGTTCAATGAAATATTTTTAAAGGTCTAAATTTCATATCTTATAAAAACCGGTGGCGATTTAAATTTGCAAACTTTCAACCCCTATTTCATCCCCTTAAGAGTCGAATATTGCAAATTTCCGTCTTAGCGAGCACCTACTTCCTATAAATATCCTATATATATACTCCTATGCAAAATTTCAGATTCCTAGTACTTGTAGTTTCTGAGATTTCATGATGAGTGAGTGACCTTTCGATTTTATATATATAGATAAAAGAGTCTTCAGTAAAATATTATATCAATTTTTGTTTTTAATTTCATTTGTATGTGGAAAATATGACATTGTTTTTATATCAATAACTTGGAGTATAGTACGTTGGAGGAAATAGCTGATATTATATTAATAATTGTTACTGTAATATTGCAGTATATATTTATTTTGTGCTCGCCATCACTTGTGTCGTTAATTACCTTCCTATTGAAAGAAAATATTACAGCTTCAAAGAAAAATGTCAGAGCAATTTATTTTGTTTTTTTATCGTAAATATCTATATGTTTTATATATAGTATTTATGTAATACATAGATCAAAGTAAGTTAGTTTAAGTATTCATAATTTTATTACGTTTCACATAAAAATAACTATTTTCTTAATAATAGTATCAATTTTTAAAAACAAAGTGTTTCGAAATATCCGCATTAAAATTCACTACAGTACGATGATTGTCCTAAATGAATATTAATATCAATTTAAAATCTCTTATACCTACAACAATTTTGGCTTTTAGTAATTTTACCTAATATCTTTAATATTAATGGATCTTTGGATTTGTTGAAATAGTGGTACGTGTGTTAAGAGCCAAGGAAAATATTTTCATGATAATAAATTAGGCTATGACTTTCAAAGCTCGCGACAGTGATTGTTAATATACCTCAAAAAATATAGCATCGCAATCGAGAATACCTCTTACAACAAAAATTTGTATGGTTTTAATATTGTAGTATCGTATATGTAAATAATTGCCCAAAAGATCTTCTAATATTTTAAGTACTTGCCGTTGCCATATTTTTCGCAAAATTATAATATCTTATGTTATTTAAATCAATACTTACCTTATCCCTTTCTAGGCTTCTCACCATATCCAAGTCGGTAGTATCAGATATACCGCCGTGGACGACAAACACGCGATTATTAATGATGGTGCCCAGGGGAAGCCAGCGGTATACATTTTCTATCAGCTTCAACAACCGTTCAGCGTTGTGCTATATAATAATATAAAATATATTAATTTTATGAGACTAATGGAGAGTAGAGTTTTAATGGGGCTGTGTCTGACTGTGTACAGTGGTTATCAATTCGATTCCCATTCAGAGTAAAGCACTTTTTTAAGTAGGGTAGTTTAGAGTAGAGCTCTTTATTTCTCCCCTCTAGTAAAACGAATGCTTCATTGGGTTACTCGTCACTCTAAACACAAACTCAAATGCGGGCGGAAAGAAGAAAGAAGAAGAACGGAGTGTCCTGACAAAATACGCATTGCGTTGGTATTATGTAGGTATACGAAAAAAAATATACTACAAAAATCTTCTTCGATAAAAGCCGTCCCTCAAAGAAAGTTGACAATCATTAAAGCGATTTCCATTTCGTTGACAGCTAACCTACATAATGATATGAAAAACTCACGTGTAACCCGCGTTGGGTTACATTGTGATAATGTCTACTATCATCCATATCAGGATAAATTTTATGCAAATACAACGTAAGGCCGCGCTTAGCCTTGTTACCAGAGCCATGAAATATAAACATTTAAATAATTATTTCCGGGTGGGAATCGAACCCATATCCGTCGCGTTTTCAGTCACACGCTTGGTCCAATTTTTTTTGTATTTCAGCTTCCCACAAGTAGCAACGTAAGCAGATGGAACCTGGGAACCTAGTGTAAAGTGTTAATTCCGTCCCCAATTAAAATTTTGGAATTCTTGATCTCAACGATCCGATACCTTATTATACTTAATGTATTAATATTGGACTATTAATATTGAAGATATTTTATTATGTTTTGCATAGTTAAAAAGACACGATAACGATTTGAAAAATTAACGAATAAAAAGTAATTTAACATAAAATAATGTAGAATAGAGTGCCCTTATACCTTTCCATTTGTTTTGTGTCGTTAAAAACTTCTAAAAGCCTCCTGAGAGCTATCCTGTACCTACCTATGTATGTAAGCTATGACCTTCAAATGCTACGTCTCTAAAGGATTTTGTCGGACTTTGAAATTCTTGTTTCTGTATTTTTTTTTTCAAATATACTTTTTCTTGATTAAATCCTAAAGTATATAATATAATATGTATTTCACTCAAAATTTATATTTTTACGCATGAAATTCACAATTTACACTTCCAATTTATCGTTTTATCTCATTTAATACGACACTTTAAGTATCAAATTGGTATTTTTATAACTTAAAAATTCTCATTTTTAGTTTTACTAATTTACTTATTTGAAAATTGAGCGACGAAGTGTCTTAACGCTAGGTTCTCTCTGTCTTGCCTGTTATATTCGGGATAATGCGGACAGCTAAACAAACGTACTCTCTTTTTTTCTCACTCATTTCACTCAAAAACCAATAATAGTATTTTTTTTGTTTATATAAATAAATTCATCAAAATTGAAAAAATTTCATCAAAATTGGTTTTTGAGTAGATAGATAAAAAAATTAAATATACTTCCTGATAGACAACATACATTATTAATTTATTAGTGCTATATTTTTTTTATAAAACTAAATAACTAACATATTAAGACCTTTTAACCTTTTAGGTTATAAAAGGTACACTCACCCTGTATTTTTGATGTACTTCCCGTATAAAACCATACCTGCGAAATTAACAGAAACACGTATTATCTAACAGAAGTCATACATAAAAAAAATATACATTTACTTCACCATTTTCTTACATGAACATAAGCATTTCGGAATTTACATTTGATTCGGGACCAATTTTGTACTGAACCGTAAAATAAAAGTCACATCAAAGCCCTTCATTCCATTCCACTTGGAAATAGTTTTTTTCCTAATGGCAAAATATTAAACGAAAATCAGGGACAATAAATAAGCTTACATTTTATTTGCATTGTATAATACAATAAAATAACAACAATTCTTATATAAATAAGTAAATAAAGGCTCTCATGGCGCAGTACCACGGCGAGTGACTGTAAACTCGACGGTTGTCGGTACGATTTCCACTTGGGGGAATGAAATATATAATATTCCCTTTGCCTTGCTCTAGTCACAAAACAAAGCATGGCGTTAAGTTTCAAAATTCATCGGAAAGTGGGGAATGGGGTTTCTTAACACTAAGTTCCCTCGGCCTACCCTAAACAGGGATAAAGCATGAAACAAAAAAAAAAGAAAATCAAACATGACTTTTAATACCTGGAGTTCATAATGAGATCTTCGTGGTTGCCCCGATTTAAATAAACTCCTCCAGGAAAGGCCAGCATGCAGGCAAGTAATAGCAAAAACACTTCCAATCCTTTCTTGCCACGATCAACGAAGTCTCCGTTGAATATGTATGGATTCTCGGGCGACGGTAACCCATTCTGTATGGAACGAAAATTTCAATGTATTAAAATAACCCTCGTGGAAATGAAGATAAACACCAAAGTCCGGTTAAACCTCGTTTAAAACTCTGAAAATGTTATTATAAACTCGACTACAATTAATCTTGATGAAATCTCCCTTTATTATAAATAACGCTACGTCTGGCTGGATTTAAACAAAAACGATGTACGGGACGCGATATGAGTGATGATTGTGTCCGATTGCAAACGCGTGTGACGTACAGAGATACATACAAACAAACATACAGAGATTAAAAATCACTTAACGCGATTGTTTTCTATTATATGTATTAGTAATTTAGTATTATTACATATAATATAATATGCTATGAGTATATGTACCCCGCACACAGGAGGGTAGGCCTAGTGTTAGAACACTCTGTTTCCCACTTTTCACCGAATTCTAGAGGCATTTCGTGTTGAGAGGCGGAACTTAACTCCGCGCTTTGTTTCGACACCAGAGCGAAAAATTGAAAATATTTTAAATTTAAATAAATATTTCATTTGCTGGACTAGGGATCGAACCCACAACCGTCGCGTTTACAGTCACACTTTTATAGAAGAAGGACGAAGAACAATCAACATTAATTCGCGAATCCTCACAAATGCAGGTTGAACGTGGCGGAGGCTACTTACGCAATGCGTGTTCGAATCGATACAAAGTTACGCAATCGTTATCCTCCGTCAGATTCGCGTTATCCTGTCGAAGAGGACAAATGTTACCCGGATTATCCTATTCGCCTTTTCATATCGTTTTGGCGTTTTGAACGTGGTTCATATTTTTTTGCGTTATTCTATGTTTGTATAAGATTTCGATTTCTTAAATGACGAATAAAGTGCAGTTAGGACGAGCTTAAATAGACCGTACGGTTGTTGCAAATATCATTCAAGAAAAAATTAATGCATAAATTTTGAACGATTTCCGAAGTAATAAGTTGTAAAGTTAGAAATAAATTAAAGAGTCACTAGGTTCCGAGACAAATTAAAGAAAATACATATAAATAAAACATAATTAAATAAAAACGCAAAATAATACAAGCACTCCATCTACTTTAATAAAATAAATTAAAAACAAAAACCATAAAAA
The DNA here is from genome assembly GCA_036379175.1 of Heliconius cydno galanthus. Taxonomy (NCBI): domain Eukaryota; kingdom Metazoa; phylum Arthropoda; class Insecta; order Lepidoptera; family Nymphalidae; genus Heliconius; species Heliconius cydno. The sequence continues at coordinate 48,143 of JAKRZM010001290.1, read as the reverse complement.
AAAGTCAAAACGACACTGTATCACAATTTTATGATAGAAACAGCTCGTTTGACACTAGGAGAGAAATAACTTCAATTAAGTCATTCGAATAAAGCGCTGTGCTTAACGTTCATTAATAGTGATGGAAAAGGCAATAGAAAAACAATATCAACAAACGAGGTCGTCCGGCGTAACAGGCGGCCTATCAATCAAGGGTAAGTCAGCAGTCAGCGGTCAGCACAAATTGGATGACGCGTGCGCCGCTCCCTAATTGTTAGTACAACACGAGTTATCGCCGTCTTGACGTCAATCCACAGATTATATACTGGCGACTTGTGCTGGTTCCCTTTTAGGGTTCCGTAAGGATAAAACAGAACCCTTATAGGGTCACCTGTTGTCTGTCCGTCTGTACCGTTTACTGTTATTAAAATTCAAATTTATCTATTTATGAATAGATCTAACATATTATGTGCATTCAACTATTGTCAAAAAATTAAAATATATATTTAATAATATTTATGTATCTAATGATTTATAATAGTAAAAGCCTGTAATTTGACCTCGAATAAGATACTTATAATTCCTTTAACCAAAGAAATTCAACGATAATCCTGCCAATTTGAATTTTAAATTTGCATTATGTGATTGGATAAAGAAGGTTAACGACTTTTTTCTCGTTTCTAGGTCGGACTGTCATCCTTAACTGTTTTCTTACGACGCGACGCTAAGACGCTATTTCCCGTAAAATTCATAACTCATTGTCCCATTGAAACTGCAATCTGGGTCTGTGCCAGACACTAAAACACATATGCATACATCAAGAGGTCTATTATTGCCGCACTTTGCTCTAGAAGATTTTTACAAAATGTGAGGTTTTAGACTTAAGTAAAATATTGTAAATTACATACTATTCACGATCGGGGGAATGACATAATTAGTACTTTCATTTACTCGCTCTGATACCGAGTTCCGCCACTCAACACACAATACCTCCAGAATTTAGCGGATAGTAGGGAACGAAAGTCTAATTAGGGAATGCCTGTCTTAACACTATGTTCCCAGGTTCCCTTGGCCTTCCCTTTGTGTGGGTTACAACGTGAAGGTAATATAAAAAAAAAATCTTACACCACTACGGCCAGTGGGACAGCGTTTCATTATGACTGCGATTAACTCGTATTGTGTTTAAGCTACACGCTTTATCCCGCATAAAGCAGAGAAGGCAGAGAGAACCAAGTGTTAAGACACTTCGTTTCCCGCTTTTCCACTATTAATGAAAATGACGCTTGTAAAACAATGCGCGACATTGAGTCCCCACTTAACAAATTTCTCTAAGCACTGTATTCTAAAATTTTCTTTGACTTCCTATAGCTGGCTATACATATATGAGAAAAAGGTTGAAAATAAAAAAACAATCTTTCAATGTATAATCCATGACAGCCAAAAATATTATTCGTTTTTTTTGAGTACAACTCGAAATACAAAACAATAAAGTACCACAATATGAATAGAACCGGCAAATCAATACGTATTCGTAGATGTCTATTACATACTATGTATGTATGTACGTTTATGTACTGAGGCAATTGAATGAATTCAGACCTCTTTTGGCACGGCAAAGGTAAACGGGCCTTTGTTTTGCCAGATAGTGAAATTAAGATATAAACTAGCTTGAGTAAAACTAGCTTGAGTAGGGTTGAAATTTGAAAATAAATCTGATTGCATTATATTTGCTCAGTTATGGTGTTTCTTATATATTAAAATTTCCATGTCCATGTGACGGTTGTTAATATCACGAGGGAATTCTAATATTTAAGATGTAGCTATTGCTGCATTACTAAGTAAGGGTAAGCCTTATCCATTTATGTATTATGTTAATGATTCTTGTAGTTTAAATATGACATCATAGAGGTGCAAGGAAGTAGTCGCTTTGGGCATGCTATTGCCTCTCAACTTGGCGGAAATGGAGATCGGAGTATCATAATCCTAAGTTATTTTTCTACATTATTAAATTTAAAAACATAAAATTACCCTTTTGACCATTAATCATATTTTTTTTATAAAAAATACTATTTCTTATTCTTTATCTCTAACTAGATAAGTATATACATTTTGTAGAGATGTTAATTTATACCCTTCTAACAAAAAGGACTAAATTATTACGTAACTTTTCCTCTCAGCTAACATTGTTGCTGAAAACCTTTTCAGTTTTATGTAGCCCATAAAAAGATATAGATTTATTGTAAAAATTACTAATATGAACTTTTAATAAAGATATATCTATCTTTTAATACAAGTCAAAATTTATTCATTTTATTTAATAAAAGTACCTACAAAGTCTATCATAAAGAAAAAGTATTAACTAAGCATTCATGTCGCAGGGGCACAAGTGTGTGACTGTAAACACGACTGGTTGTGGGTTCGATCTCCACGCAACACTTAATGCCTTCAGAATTCAGCGGACAATAGAGAACGGAGAGTCTATACACTAGGCTCCCTCTGCCTACTCTGTTGTATGCGGGATACAGCGTGAAACTGACTTTTAAATTGATAAATAATTACCGGAAAAGCCTGTCTCAACTAAAACATTTACTATCTCTAAAACAAAACAAAATAATTATAATAAATTAGTCTAACCTTATGGAAAATTACAAGTAAGTCATCCAATTTCCCGTGTAGATCTCCACAAATAGTAATTTGGCTTGAAATGGAGGTAGTCGCCACGTTGATGTTAGGTAGCCTCTTCAACATTTGAGAAGCCTCCTTCAAAATCTGCGCTACTTGTTTTGGGTGTAAGCGATGCTGAAATAAATTAGAGTTTATGTTCTATTCTAAAAGATTTTTAATTTACATTAATATCATATGTAAAATATATTTGCTCGCGTAATTTATATGTTTTAAAAAACCAATATACTTTGCACGCCGTCACGCAGGGGCAAAAACGTGCGACTGTAGACAGTTTTAGGTTCGAATCCCACTCAGGGAGTGAAATATTTAATATTTTCTTTTCCTCGCTCTAGTAAAGACGCAAAACGCGGCGTTAAGTTCCGCCAAAGTGACGAACATACTATCCTAATGGGCAACGGAGTGTCTTAGCACTGGGCTCCCAGATTCCCTCTACCTGTAAAAAAATATTAAAGAAAAAAAAAACTATGTTTTAGTATTTAATTAGTAGTGATAATGTTTAAAAACATAGAAAATCAAACAAAATCACTCTACTCTACTTCGCCTACGTTAAGAATGAAATTATAAATATATCATTATATCATTCTCATTTAAAAGACTCGTGATGTTTGTACTAAAAATACTCGTACATTAGATATTCGTAGACGCAACATCACTATGTGACTGACAGAAATCAAATTTCATGTACAGTGGCATGTTTAGTCTAACGTACGATACCACCATTATTTAATTACAACCAATATATGAGCAGAAAATAAAATATTAATTATAAATATTATTTTTCCCAGCTTCTCGCCGTATCCTGAACATAGTACGGTAAGCAGAGGAAACGTAGTGTTAATACACTCCGTTCCCCACTTTCCGCCAAAGTTTCAATCGCATTGCGTGGCCCTACTAACGTCTTTATCAGAGAGAAGAAATGAAAATATTAATAAATAATATTTATTTCCCCCGAGTGATAATCGAAGCAACTACCGTCGCGATTACACGTACAGTTTAATTTTAAGTTTAACTACTCATAGTTACTAATAAAAGATTTGCTTATATAATGTGTAATTTTAAAGTAAGCACCTCAATGAATCACAATAACCTATTCTTAGAATAATTATAAGATTAACTTTGTATAATGCTTTAAAATTATATGGCGGCAGTCTTGTTATAATCATTTTTTTTTATTATGTACATAAAGTATGTGATATTATGTTTTATAACGCAATAAACTTTTAAATTACTGAAAATGAGTAATGAAATGTATTCATTTATATCGTTGTTATATTTATACGTAAGTACATATTCAACTTACTTTTTTCTTTCTAAATGCCTCGATAAGTAAATCAATGTCCTTTCTTTGCAAAGGAAATTCGAGATCAGGTCCACGGGCATGTTTCGGTGGCGCTGTCTCGTCCACGCCGCCACCCTCGTCAGATTCTTCAGAGAAGACTTGTTCGGCTAAAAATATGTTTGGCATTTTAATGTCATATGATTCACATGTTAGTTATAGTTTTACGGAGAAAAGAAAGAAGTGGGAGTAGGACTTTTTTATACTGATTTTGGACCACAAGCGTGTAACTTTTGTTGATTGTTTGGTTGTAGGTCCGATTTCCACTCGAGGAAATCCACATTTTAATATTTTGATAGCTCGCTCTGGTAATGAGGCAAAGTGCAGCGTCACGCCACTCAACACAATGCCTCCATAATTCGGTGGAAAATAGGCAACAGAAATGATTTGATGGGAACGGAGTATCTTAACACTAGCTTCCCAGGTTCCCTCTGCTTACCATGCGATGTGAATGTGAAGCTTAAAAAAACTGATAAATAATAATCTATTAAAACGAGAAATCATCTTGAGATTAGAAGTACTTTAATAGTCAAGATATTAAAATATCTCATGATTAAAAGTTAAAGCCCTTCTAATGCTATTATATCAACTTCGGCGATAACGAGGTGATTGTGAGACGTGCCATTGTTACGAAACTCCTTTTCATTCTACCTTTAACATAACATTAAAAGTATGTAAAGTTAGATAAGTATGTTTAATTGAATAGATTTTATATTTTCTACTGAGCTAAATGTTTGAGCTTTTAATTCGCTTAACGTTTATTTTTAAATTCATAAAAAATAAACGAATATATAGTGAAAATTATTATAGGTACTATATTTCTGTTTGGATAAACTTTTTCCTAAAACGAATTCTGTGAGATTTATTCTGGTAATATATACTTAGTTCCATTTTCTACTTTTCTGCGTGTGTTACAAACGATGAATGTAAAGTGGGTCTTAATGTCACGCATTTGTTCTACACAACACATATTTACTACAATTTACGACGTGGCTGTGTAAATTTGATTTAAGATTATCTTTTTCCCAGCTTACCTCTATTTTCAGGCTTCTTAATAAATATTTCAGCAAAATATTTTTGTGTCTTTAAAATATTCAACAACCATAATTAAAGTGTAAGTTATTGTATTCTTCATAATTATATTATACGCAATTAATAATATCCCCCGCTATACAAGAATATAAATACTATACAAAATAAATTAAAATAATTAAGTTACATTTGCTATAATCGTTATAAAATCGCTAAAAACATATATTTCAGTATATTGTAGAAGCATTACGAACTATTTAAAAAAAAAACATATCGGAGAAAATTCAACTCTTTGACCAAAGAATTTTAAGTTCTATTCAAAATTCCTTTATTTTCTAAAACGCTTATAATATCTACAGCGTGAAACTGATTTATATCTCTTCAAGAATTTTACCTAAAGCTTACTTTAGGCCCCTGTCGAAGAGCCACTCAACTGATTTTGATCCGGGTATTCTTTAGAGAAAAATATATAACATAAATATAATTTAAAATCTATTCAACATTGTAAATATTTGTAAAAATATTGCAGGATGAGGATTTTCTCGGCATAAAGAACTAAGATGGAGTCCTAGGAAATTGCAGGTTCAAATCTCTAGAAGTGTGTGATGACCCTTTCCATTCGATTTTCAGTTACCACTCATTATTGAATATTATGTACCAAACTCGTTCCACCATAAAATGATACTTGAATTAAAATTTCAAAAATGATGAGGGCTGCCATTACACATAGTTCAGTTGATATCCCAGTTTCATATGAGTAATCCCGTTCAGACCGTTGATTTACATATTTTAACCAAAATATCCGGATACGGATGATAGATTTTAACTAAGACCCAATTTTATATATATTATTGTGTAACTTATATTTTTGTGTCTCTCTTCTCTATCAGACTTTCCAGATGTTTATTTTTTCACGATGAAAATAACCAAAATATTTCTGACGATGAACCCACAACCATCGCTTGCATAGACAGATCTTGTCCAACTGAACTACAATGGCGTTATCGATAAACTTAAATAAATTCCATATCTTAGATGCATTATATAAGTATATAAAACAATATTTTTTGCTTATATCTAAATATAAATGATAGTTTTTGCACTCACTGACAGACGCAGTCCTTGAAGTCCGTTCAGATGATGGCCGTCCACTCGTTTCTCTCATATGGCTCAGTAGTGCATTGAAGAAGTTATACAACTGGAAAGGAAGTTTATGTTAACGTTCGAATTCGTTTCATGGAAAGGTGGCTTGTCTTTTAAAAAATATATCAAATCAAATCTAAGTGGTATTAAAAGGTTAATTTATTTGTTTAACATTACAGATACGTAATTTTTCTTTTTGATCTCTGTATTATTAATGCCTCTATTATTTTAATATATTTAATGATACTAAATGTACATATTAAGGAAGATATGACGCAGTGGCACAACCGAGTCACCTGTAAACGCGACGAATGTGGGTTCGATTACCACTAGGGAAAATTAATTAATTAATTACACGTTGAATATACCCACTGAACACGCTATGCCTCGAAAATTTGGCTAAAACTAGAGAACGGAGTGTCTTAACACTATCTACCCTGCTATATACGGGATACAGCGTGAAGCTGAAAAAAAATATGTATAAGAATATACGCTATAAGAATAAATAGATAATTATAGAAAAACCTTAAACCTATTAGGAACTAATAAATAATCGCATTTCGCGCATATGTATCTTTGACTGTGTAGACGGTTGACTGCTTAATAGTTATACGGCTGGGTTGCTCCTGGCCCACTTATGCGTCAGGTCGAGGTTTCAAAATGTCTCAGTCTATAAAATTTTATTATTGATTCTTTTAATGCAATATCTAAATGCTGAATTTATACAGTAGGTAATGACACACATTGTGGTATTAGAGCTCACAAATGGATTTACTTATTTTGTTTTAGTTTTCTTTTTGATTTGAAAGGTGATTTAAAGAAAAATTTTATTAGCCGGGTTTTAATAAAAATCTGTTTAGCTGCATCAAAAATAAATTTATATTTATGTTTCAAACTAATCTCATAGACCATATATAGTAATTTCATAGAACGATCTCCCTTCAAAATAGGTATCATGTCACTATCGTCGGAAAATCTTATTTCCCCTTTAAATATTTTAATAACGTAAAAGGTCGCTGGAAGATAGATCTGGGCTACAAGATGGATGGGCCACCTTCTAATCATCCCTCGTCCAATTTCAATATAAACGTCAAAAAACAAAATTCTACTAAAAATAATAAAATAAAATAAAAAAATTTTATAATACATCACCGTTATACCTGGGTATAAACCAACCACTATCTCATAAAATCTTTAGAGTACCTAAACAAAAAGTTTTTCGATTCTTAACAATTCTTAACGTTGTTATTTCTGCTTCAATAAAACAACAACTTTCAATAAATTTATTAAAATTAACTCTAGAGGTTCTTCATTAAAAAGGATCTAAACAGAATAATAAATTCTATAATAAATGCTGTTATGAGTGTCATCAATTATCTCAAAAATCGAGCAGAAAGTAGAGAATAGTGTCATGACATAAGGTTTCCTCTAACTAGCTTACTTATGCGGCAAAATTTAAAGATAACGATGTAATTTTATGAGTTTATAGCATAAAGCGACTATAATGATAATAATTTACTGAATCAGACACGTTTTGCAACCTTAATAAAGTTTTATAACTATTTTTGATTTCATTGATCTGACCTGCAATGAATAGAAACCTCGCAGAAGAATTTCTCGCTACGTTCCTTTGCCTTTGTTTCTTTCGCAAAAGCTAGTCTCCGTAACCTCAAGAATCTTAGTATAAACTATAAACAACTGAAAAAACTCAAGATCCTTACTAAAATTATTAGTTTGCGTAAAGGCTTTTTTTCAGCCTACAATACGATAACAAAAACAATATTATCTATATTATTATCATTCGTATAATCTATATAGTCCTATAAGTGACGTCCATGCAAAATTTGAGACTCCCAGCATTTGTAGTAACGAAGTTTTATACATAGGTGCTCATGGAGACAGAAATTAATAATAACGTAGTTCACGCAGGCGAAGCCGCGGGCAGGCCGCTAGTTGTATATAATTATATCATTCTTCTACTTCAAAAAAATATTTAAAAAAGTGGAAACAGAACTAAAATTTCCATGTCTACAAATTATATTAATCTAAAATTGAGATTTGAATCTCTAATATCTTCTTGAATATGGGTACAACTTTCAGCCTACACTCGTTCTATTTATAACTCGCTTTGGGTTCACTAAGGTATTTAATATAATAAAGCCTTCTGCATATTTTAGCGTGTTGCTTGTACCATCTTGTATAGTTGCTGTCGTAAATTGAATTTAACTATAAAGTTTCTATGTATATACTAAAGTGAACGAGAGTGCTGGATGAACACGTAGACTACGTGTGCCAAAGAGAGTTTATTGATAAGCTTGTTTATTGAACTGAGACAAATCGAAGTACTGCCAACTTTACAATGTTATAGAGAATATTGATATATTAAATCAAAATCAAATCAGCTTCACGCTGTATCCCGCTAACAGCAGCGACGGCAGAGGGAACCTAGTGAACGCCGAATTTTGGAGGCATTGCGTGTTCCGCATCGCGGAACATAACACAATATTATCATACATATTTTAGAAGTAAACATAGAACTATGTTACTAATATCCTATCTTCACTCCACCAAGCAAATGCTTCTATACACATGACATAAATTAAGGAGCATGAAACTTTTAATGATCAAGTTTAATACGTTGCACGCTGTATCCCGCTTAAGCATGGTAAGCATATGTTTCACTATTCATATTATATTATTCAGTGAATAATATTAATAATAATCAATTAATACCGGCGTTAAGTTCCGCCACTTAACACGCTGCCTCCGGAATGAGGAAAATGGAGAACGAAAGTGGCTTAAGAAAAAGGAATGTCGTAACACCAGGTTCCTAGTTTCTTTTTGTCTACCCTGCTATGTGTGGGACACAGCGTGAAGCAAAAAAAATTATTAAAAGATCTCAGTGTAGTCTAAATAATTAGCTCATTTCTAGAATATATTTCAATGGCGGCATTTGTAAGATCATTTAAAATTTGGTTAAGTAGAGGGAAGAGCTCGGACGGCAAACGCCAGCGGTAATTCACTTTCACATTTCAAAGAAGGACCTTAATGCTACACTGAGTCTCAAATCCCTGGCATTACTTTCAGCTTCTAGTTGTATATACAAGGCGCCTGGCACCTGTAAGATGAATCCATAAAATCTCAAGTAGTTTTATTGTGTATATAATTTAGCATTTGTCATATTCACCAAAACTCTTCATAAGTTTAAATACATACTTGTTGACACTATTTTCTATTGCACTTTCTTATGCAATAAGTAAAAATAAATATATTAAATTAAGAACAATTTTGCGCCATCAAATTAGTTACTTTTTCATATGTTCGTATAAATTGAAATAAAATATTTGCAATTTTAAAAAATGTACTCATCTCAAATATGGCTGACGATGCTATAACATCACAGCGTGAAGCTCAAAGCTAGCTGACTGGGTATAGGAACAAGAGTTCGAGCCAATTTTCATTGAAAAGGTTAATTGAGAACAACATTTTTTAGGCTTTTAATATGTTATTTGAAAAATATTTTTGTTTATTTCATTTTTATATAGAAATCGTAAAGCAATTCATAGAATATTTCTGTGTTTCTAGTTTAGGCTGTGAAATACGGACGAACAGACAGACATAATGACTAATCTGTATGATTTCCCTTTTTTTGCCATTCATCTGCAGAACCCTAAAAATATTATATCAAATTATTAATTGTTATGTTATGTATATATTAATTCTAAATGATTCGAAGTAAAGACATCTGTGACATTATTAAAAAAGCAATTTCATGTTTCTACTTAATTGCGTCTGTTTCATTTCGTCTATAGGTAATTTATACAATTTGCTTATTATGTTAATTTTGTTAACTTTGCAAGATATGTATATGTTTTTCTTTTCAAAATATCTATATCTATACCTATAATATTGTTCAAAATTACTATAAACAACTATTTTATTGAAACATTATTTCTCAGTATAGGTATTGGTTGTTTTTAAAACAAAAGTTATTAGATATTATTGAAAAATAAAAATAATGCAGATTAGTAAGTTAATAATTAAGTAGTTCAAGCGGGCGAAGCCGTGAGCGGGTCGCTAGTTTCGTAAACTTGAAGGTGACATTATTGAATCTTCGTTTGCAGGAAATGAAAAAGGTTTGCAGAGGTGCCGACGAAACTCAAGGCCACACTTTACTTTAAATAAATGGATAAAAACGTTCCTCTCTGCGTTAGTAAGATCTCTTTAGAAAGTGAAACCGTAACCATTGGGTAGAATAAGCTGGTGCTGTTTATAAGCGTGAGCTATATGGGTAAGTAGGGTATAACATTTAAATAAAAAAAAAATACACGCAATTTTTTTTATATTAATTTGTTCTATAAAAAGTATTTATATTTTTTAATTTAACGAAGCATTATGTACGAACCCACTCGGGAAAATGACTTATTTAATATTTTGCAAATCAAAACGTGGTGGGTTCCACCACTCAACACGTAATGTCTCAAAAATTAAGTTAAGTTAAAAAAAAATAACACTAGGTTCCTCCCGCCTCCTATACAGCACAGCATGATAATAAAAATAATTTAAAAATTAGATGTATAAAAGCTGCTATTAATAAGCCATTTCTTAATTTCACGCCAATGTAAATACCTTTATTGTTAAATAATATCGCTTTCAAATACAAAATGAAACTACATTAGAAAGGAATCTTATAATTTACCACTTACAAATGTTTATCAATTAAAATCTACCGAGCCACCCTTTGTTTAAGCCTCAAAAGCACTCCGGTGTCCCCACTGACGCCCTGTACACCTTTGTTCCACAACCAAGCACCTGACTTTACATATAAATTCTCAAGTTTAACTTCAATCTTCACTTTAATATATTCCTATTGTCTTGTCGTAACTCAAGTTATATATATGTATATTGTATTATATGTATATTTGAATACGAAATTATAATTGCCACCTGTGACAGGATCGTCAGTATTCATTACAATAGCACTATACAGTTGTAGAGCTAGTAGAGTAGTTATTATATTTACAAATCCAGTTTAACACAGTAAGCGTTATGAGGCAAGTAGTGGCGCAGAGTGTAAGCGAGGAAAGGGTGTGACGGTAAAAGCGACAGGTTGTCTATTCGATTCCCATTTGAGAGAGAGAGAGAAATGAAGAGCGGCGTTGAGTTCCGCCACGCAACACGCAGTGCCCCCAGAAATCGGAGGGAAGAGGGAACATAGTGTATTAACACTAGGCGCTCCCTGCTTACCATCCAACATGCGTAATACAGTGTAAAGCTGAGATAAAAATACTTGTACAAGCTTTTGACAGCCGTGATATACGTTATTTTAATTATTGATAAATAAAATTTAAGCAATAAATTTATATTATAATTAATTCTTAGTTAGTCCTTTACAAATTTATCTACGTCCGTTCCCTAAAGCCTACAAAATATCTCAAATCGAAAGCTTACTGCCTTCAGTATCTGATTTATAGCGTAAGTAAACCCCTTTCTGATTAAAGGTTAGAACGCGTGGGTTTATTTATGCTCGTAACTTCGTTGGATATAAGTATTTTTTATTATTAGTTAAAATAGAATATTTTAAATGCAAGATAAATAAAAATGTTTAAAATTATTAAAAATAAAAAATATACATTAAAAAATTTAAAAACTTTTAATAAGCAAGCTTTTATTCAAAATATCAATTGTACTAAAATGAAAATAATAATTGGAAAAGCTTGTATAGAATAACAAATTTATTTATATTTATATTTTAGTTTTAATTCTCTACAAGAAACGCTACAAGGTTTTGCAATTATTGTTTTCGTTATAGTACAATTGAAATTTTAGATAAAAGCTCGTTCTTAAAAGATTTTTTTAATAAGCTTTTTTTTATTACTTTTTAATTTTGATGTAAAAAACATCATTATTGCAGGATGTTTTTCTGGTCTAATTTTTCCTTCATGTACTCGCCAAGGCATATTAAGTGACTCACATGACATACCTACCCACTAACCTGTGGCCGCCTTTCGACTTCATATCCTGATCAGAGCAGTATGGTGTATTGTATTTAGCAAATTAAAGTCCTGAGACGGATTATGAAAAAAAATGTTATCCGCCATTTTGTTTTAGCGGCCATATTGGTTATACAATTTCAATGATCAGAACTGAAGTCGTAATCCAAATTTTAGCCCAATCGGACCCTGGAAAGTGGGTCAAAATGAGCTTGCAAGATTTCACATACACTGACAAACTAAGCAACTAAGACGCCAAGTTAAACAAAGGCTTGTAAAAAGACAAATGACACATAAATAACTAACATAACATATGAATTCAGTTCTTAGAATAAAATTAAAAGAATAAATAATGGTTGCTAGCACTACTACCTACTTCTTTATTTAATTCGTTTTCACATCGCGTGCTTCGAGTAGGTACCTCAAACAAATACATGGGGCATGAAACGGCACGTCTTCCAATATTTACTCTGACCATTTTTATTGATTTATAGAGAACTTTCTTTGATTCGTAGGTTTCATATATAATATGTTAGACTAATATTTATAAGATGACACAAAAGAATAATCAAATAAGCTGTCTAGTGTACAACGAGCATAACAAATGGTTTTTAATTGGCACAGTCTTTACTCGTTTAGAAGTTTAGATTTAGAATTCATGTAACAACATGCATATAAATGCTGAGAGAAATGCATAATGCTTTTTGCACTTATAATTTTAAAGATCGCTAGTTATTATATAAAAACATCAACGTGCTTTTCTTATACGTATAGTGGTGCACATTAAATGTATAGCATTTTTATTAGTACTAACTACAACATTAGAGCATTTAGTCACAAAGGGTGTGGCTTAAAAGTACGTTCAAGGCATGCATTAAAGTTAACATCCATTCGTAACATGATAAAAATTTTCCAAGCATTTATGCAAAATACGTTTGATATTATTTAATGAAAAACACATGACGACGACTTTCCACGTTTTTCGTGCCTGATATCCTCAATATTTAGTATAAATGACAAAAAATATATAATATTCGTTATTTTTACAAAAGGAGGTTCATATTATATTGAAAAAAGAAACTCTTAACCATGAACGAGTACATATTACACTTGTTCAATTTTGCGGATAACTGTGACCACTACCTCTGTTTTAAAGACTTTAAAAACCTCTGAAGAATACTCCTTACATTAATATTATATTATTTCTCCTTCACATACGTACCTATCAATAATATTCCATATAGGTAATTTACCAGAGGCCAGTCATGGCGCAGAGGCAAGCGCGTGACTGTAAACGTGACGGGTTGTCGGATTAATTCCCATTTAAGAAAATTAAATATTTAGAATTTTCATTTCTACACTCTGGTGTCGGAGCAAGTGCAGCCTTGAGTTACAGTCAACACACTCATACCTCCAGAATTTGGCGGAAAATGGGGTACTGAGTGTTTTAGCACTAAGTTTCCTCCTCTAAAAAAAATATACCAACGGCAAAACACAGTAGTATAATATGTTAAAAATAAAATGTTTCATATATTTACCCCTCACGTACGCAAACTGACAGTAGGAAAGGTGAGCAAGAGGATATATTTACAGCTAAGGAAATAATGTTCATCCTGTGGTAACATTAACACTGTAACGATCGAAAGTCACGCAACCATACATATCTTTATACAAATACTAAAATAGACTTAAACGCGGCTTCGCTCACTTAAATTTATTCTTAAATTATAGGCAAGGATATTTTTTTAAACATATACCTACTTTTTAATAAAAACTATCCTATATGCTTTCTCTACTAATAGGTACACACCTCTAACAATATGCGTACAAAGTTTCATAAGATTCGATTTAGCAGTTTTGACGTGACACCGTAACAAACTTTTCTAGAGTTCGACGGAAAGTGGGGAACGGAGTGTTCTAACACTAGGTTCCCTCTGTCTACTTTACTGTGTGCGGTGTACAGCGTAAAGCTGATTATTACCAAAAGAGTAATAAACAATTGAGAAATGTCTGAATGCGATAATTGCGCATTCAATAGGACCTGCTGAGATTTGTATCCGACTTAATATTTGAGTCGGGGTAACGAGTCACTTTGAATACAACCACCTAACGAGATCGCATAAATACAGCCTTCTCTAGAATTCTAGATACGTTGCAAATACGGATATACGTGTGTATATAGAAACCTAGATATAATATTGAAAGATAAGTCAATAAGGGAATAGTAGTTTGACCTTTTAATATATTATATTTTTACCCGACTACGAAAAGAAGAGTTTGGAAGAGTTTTGCCTGTATCTTGTATGTGTGTAATATTCTTTATTACTTCCTATCGCCAATCTTTCGGCGGAGAGAGGAGAACGGTGTGTCTTAGCATTATGTTCCTTTTGCCTACCCTGAGAGTAAAGTTGATTTATATGGTCAAAACCCAAGATCATAGTGTATATAGTTAGACGATTCCCACCTGAACTACATTGATTTCTTTCATACAATTATTAAAAACTAAATATTTGTATTAGACGTAAACAATAATGAAGTTGATAGAAGGTTAGCCTAGAACAAGTGTTATTACTATAATCCTAATTAGATTATAACTCACCTTAACTTGATCCTGCTCGCCAGCGTACTCGATGCTCTGAAATATAGTCCAGGTGTAGCGCCTGCGCACCTCCATGCGCGCCAAGTACCGCCGATACCACTGCTGTATTAGTATCGCCGCTTTCATGGCTACGACAGATAAATAAGAAAATTCGTTAATTTTTTACACAGTCATTTTAAAAAATATTATATATAATTTGAAAGTGTAACTGTGCATCAATAACAACATTTTACATAGTATTTGCAAGTAAACGTATCTTAGAAGCTTTTTCCTGTGTATGGTATAAAATTCTTTGTTTATCAATATAGTAAATCTCTTAACTAAGAGATGAATAACAACTTATTTTCTTATAAAGAAATATATAGGTACTAACGAAAATACTGAAAACATAAATATAGTGTATAAAAATATATAATATATTTTAAAAAAATAATAATAATAAGAAAAAGAGTATAGAGTATTTATAAAGGTATAGATTGTAACGTCACCTACGTTACAATCTATTACAAAGATATAATTTTTGTAAATATTTTCGTATTTTCAAAAAAAAAAAAAATTCCTTTTGTTCAAGAATTTGCTTCGAATAAAAAAAAGAACATCACTAACGTACAATATTTAAATTGAATAAGTACGTCCAATATTTAGCGTAAATTTGCCTTTGAAACAGAATTAACTCAATTTTATACTGAGTGCGGATCTCTTAGTTCGTCGACTATACAATTATACACTAACCTCATTTTTAAGCTGGACTAACTGAATAATCAATATTTGCTTATAAGTATTAGTAAAGGTGAAGCCATCACATACATTTTTCGTTTTTTAAATTTTTTTAAATATTTTTTTAATAATTTATTTTCATAGTATCATTAAAAGATTTTCCTATATCATCACGTTTATTTTGCAAGAAATAAATATATAACATCTGAAATATCAGAAAGCTTAAAAACATATGAACATATTATAACACGAAGCTCTATGAACATATTGTTTATCTAAGAGGTATGTAAATGTAAATTCAAAACCTAGTCTCGCTTAAATATTATGATTATATGCATAAGTAATACGTAGAAACATATATAAACATATATATATAATAATCCGTATTTTGGAATCCCCTAATGTTTATTTATATTACGATTTAGGCAAATCCAATTTACATTGTTAACATAAATTGTAACTTTGTATATAACGTCACAATTTAGGCTGAATAGTGATTTGTCGAAATGCTATAGATAAACCTATCCTTGTAGACACGTTTACGTCCTTGTAGACTTTATGCCGGTTCTGGCACCTCAGTTCCGCCACTCAACACCCAATGGCTCCAGAATTCGGCGGAAAGTGGGGAACGGAGTGTTTTAACATTAGCCGAAAGTGAACGTGTTCATCAATACTTATTCCATGTGTATCAGTTCATCAGTCAGTCTAATAAAATATATAAAATGATAATAATAAGTAATTAAAAATATTAGGTTTCTCTACTCACTTCTTTCAGCCTTCGTCATGCTAACATCATCTCTCTTCCAAAATTTCAGGAATGGTGCAAGCGCCTTCATTGTGCATTCTCCGTTAAGAACTCGTTTCCCTATTTTCTTTGGTACTTCTTGCTCTATTTCTGAACTACGACATGAAGAAGAGTCATCTCCTAAAGACCGCGTCCGTCGACTTCCTCTGAAACTGACGCAACCGCAGCCTTCAAATGAAAACATTGTGGGACTTTTGTCCTTCTTATACTTCTTATCTCTTCGTTTCCGGACACATCTTGGCTTGTTTTGGCGCGTTTTCGGAATCGTGACAAAAAGATTTCCCGAAGAACTAAGAAACAAGCATATCCAGTCTTGAAGACTAGTCTAAACCTGTAATAAAAAAAAATGTACATGTATTTTAAATCTTATAATTTAAAATATATCTAAGAAATATATTTTTCTGATATAATGGCGTCAATTTACATCGTCGGTCGTCAACTCGATTTACTTTATTTCCCCAGAGTTTTATGCGCCATCGTATTCCCTATAGAAGTTTTTACACAAGTGACTCGTTTTAATGTAAGCTGTAAATTTTATGTTACATTTTCATTTAAATACACGAAGTGTATACTTCGTTTAAAACATAAAAGACAACGTAGCCAAGAAATATGAAAATTCTCAAAGGAATTATAACAATAAAAAAAAATTGTTTCATATAATACAAGGAGGTTTAATGCTCAGTTGGACGGCATCACTTTACAATTGTAATGGTTGTGGTTTCAATCTCCACTGAGGGGAATGACTATATTTAAATGTGTTTTATTTTCCTACTTTGGTATGATAAAATGCAGCGTTAAACTCCGTCACACAACGTACACCAGGTTTTCTCTGCCTACTTTGACATACAAGAAAAAGCGAAAATGTGTAAATACTGTTTTTACGGATTATAATTTACGACGATAATTATCGTTGAGTTAATAAAGAAATAAAATTCTAGTGCTATGACGTCAATCTCAATGATAAACCGGAAACGTACGACATTAAATACTCATCTTTTGTACGTAAATTAAAATATGTAGACTATACACTGCAAGTACGAACGCTTGCCAAAAAATTATTTCATATTAACGAAACTTTGAAAACAGTGAATAAATACATACTTCTTTAACGTCAAATATGTATTTAAATTAAAAATTCGCTTCACGCTGTATCTTGCACAGCTGAGCTGTGAGAACCTTTTGTTAAGACACTATATATCTATCAAGATTTTTTGAATAATTAATATTTATTTCAAATAAATGGCCACACATATAAACAAATTTAGTGGGAAAATGAAAACGTTAAGTCAAATGAATAAAACTGCTATTTTTAAGATCAAATTAAAATACCCACATTTATGTTAACAGAAAGTATTCTCGTATAAGATATAGGTTTATATTAGCAATCTACTCTACCGCACGCTTGTCGCGTTGAGAGATGACCTGAAATTACTCTCAACTGCTCACTCCAAATTACGGTAATATTTTACCGATCCTTTCTGATTATGTGAACTTGATGGACCATGACGCAGCTTGAACATGTTGATTATTAGTTTAAATTCTATCCGTAGACTTGTTACATTTTTAATAATATAATCATCCAAAAAATGGTGGTGTCAGGCAAGGCGTGGTGTTCAGTTCTACCTCGCAACGCAATGCCTTCAGAATTCGGCGTCTCCAGAAAGTGGAGAGCAGAGTGTCTTAACACTGTGCTCCCTATGCCTACGTTAAAACATACGTGATTCAGCGTAAATTGTTTGGATTGGCACAATTGGCAATGTATGAAACAATGACGACACATATTATGTTAGTTAATAATTTCTTTTATACCGTTGTTGCTAGTATACTCGTAGAACCCTAGTTTTAAATTGTTAAAACCCAATTACTACCCGCTAATGAGCATTGTATTCGTTTTATTTTTGGTATCGATTTTTCACTATACGTCATGCAATTAAATTGTAACATGCTATCAAATTAATACCTGTATGATAAATATTTTCGTTTTTAACTTTTAACTTAAAATACTATACATATAGAACTTTATATTGTAGAACGTACTTTTCCATTACTAGGAACACCATTTTACGACTTCTTAAAGTACCTAATTATGTGGGTACCTTTCAAAGAGGAGATCCTCCTCCTTTGATCCTTTTAATCTTTGATTCTTCTTGTCCATTAAATTATTACACATGGTTGCACTTGTCAAATTGTGTTTATTTTATATTTTATATATATAACTATATGGTTATGTCTACTCTATATACTCTAGTATTATAGGGATGTATATATATAAAATTAATATTTCCTAAAAATTTTCTTATTTTTAATGTTTCGTTTTTTATTTAGGTCCAAATATTGAATAAATTATTAATTAGTTTGAAAATCAATTATTTACAAATTAAATTTGTTTTTTTTAAAAACCTCGACACAAAAAGCTTTAAAAGTAAACAAAGAACTAGAAATGAGCTGAGATCGTCTACAAACGTCTAAACATACATAAGAACTTGATGACAAATCGGTTTATCCAAGTAATAGCAACGATGCAACCGACAGACGTACAGATGCACAATTGCACAGGTACATATGTCAAACATATCACACCCTGTGTTTTTGTCAGGGTTTAAAAAGCTAATATACAATTGTTGATAAGCCATTTTCACTGTCTTTAACCTGTGTTTCACAATGCAACTAAGAAGATTAAAACGCAAAACATTTTGAGAAGCTCACGATATGAAAAAAGTAAACATACTAAGAAGATCTACCCACAATCTACATTTTTCTTTACATAGTATATACAGAATACAAATGACTTTACTGAAATATAAAAGTCAACAATGATAACGGTTTCATATGATTCACTGACTGGATCTAAATCCCAATCCATATGATAATATGATATGAATTCTATTAGAATACCGATGCTTTCAATTTACATGTAAAACGAGTTTCTCAAAGGAAGATAAATTTATTTTCTGTGAAAAAAATGTTGAAGATAAAAGGCTTTATTTATATGAAATGATGCAAAGTCTTAGTAATGATATTAATTACTTATTTTGCGCAATAACTGTCTGTATATTTAACGATAGATATCTAATCAACGGAAATGGACAACATAGTAATTCTAATAAATAATTATTTGTTTTTGTTAACATTAGTATAGACTGAAAACTTACCTGTGATAACACTAGAGCGAAGAAATGAAAATATTAAATATATAATTTCCTCAATAGGGAACCGAACGCACAACCTGTCACGTTTACAGTTACACACTTGTCCCCCTTTTCCCTTTCTTATACATAAATTTTCCTCTTAAACACATCAAAACTAACAAATAATAAAAATAAATTGCAAAAAAAGATTATCTTTAAATGTTAATAAAGTCTCTTTTCTCCATTTGTAATCTGTGACAAGAAACCTAATGTCAAATAAGTATAAGTAATAAGTATGTATGTAACAAACAACCGACATGCCATTACGAGTGAAGTGGAATTGCACCTCGTAAAGATATAAGATAGCTTAGCTTTACTTTACTTTTATTTTATTTTGTATTTTATACACGTAAACCGCTGATACATCTCTTACATATAAAATATACTTATAAAATAAGAAAACAGTACTGCGAAATATTTCGGGGAAAAAATATGTTTATGAAAATCACACATTTTCATCGTTCTCCTTCTATTACATAATAAAATATTGTGCGTAGTTTTTATATTTTATTTAAAAAAAAATGTAGTAGTAGTGTAGTGCTAAAAGATTCATAATTGAATCATTCAGTTCATCATAGCATTTCAAAATTATATGCGTATATAGAAGCACTTAGTTGAAGTGTTAATAAAAATACCTACATCAAAAAAAAGCAACAGAATTTGAAATTTTGGGCGAATCTGAAATTTGACAGATATTGCTTAATCAGTTACTACGAAAAGATTTCTAACAACTGAAAACAGAGAATTTTACACTGCTGCACTACCATCTCTCTATAAACAAAAACTTTTCATATTAATGAAAACTAGATTAATTGGGTAATAACCATACAAACGTAAATCATATAATAGCTGAAGCATTACAAAGTATCTCAGTGTTTTCTTAAACCATTCATCCATAAAATTTTCATTTCGTAACAATTCTGTCGTTAACCTGACAAACTATAAACTGTGCATGCTACGACGGAGATAAACTCTCTGCCTGAAATATAAATAGATAAGGTATCACATCATCACTCTATATTTACTCCTTAATGTTATTTTTATTATCTTCAAAGAGCTCAAATACACTGGAGGAGCTAGTTATTGAAACCATCTGTTTGGGACGATAGAAGCAACAAAGGTATAAACTGTATAATTATGTACTACTGACATCTTATAATTTTACACTTTACGTAAATAACATATTGAAAATATTTAAAATATAATATTATTATTGTAGCAACATAAAGGGTTAGTTAATACACTCTCCTTTCTCCGTTTTCCACCCGAATTCAACACATAGTATGTTGAGTGTCGGCACTCAAAACCGCACTGTCTTATAAAAATAATTACCCACTATACCACTACGGCCTTTTCAATTCTATATTTAGAAGAATAGATTATAATATTGCTATTAAAGAATTAACGTCTTTATTAACCTCCTTGCTATAGTAGTAAACGCGATCGTGAACGTAAAGCAGCAGTTCATTTTGTCAAAGCTCCCATTTATCTTTGCACCTCGAATAAACCAGACTGGGACGTTTCTAGCACATGCATTAATTTAGCTTGTCACATATAACGCGATTGCGGTAATATTTATGAAAACAAAAGAACGAATATATTTTAGAATATTTATATGTTAATACGAAAGGGACTTATATTATTACAAGTCCTTTTATATATATAGATTATAATAATGAAAATTAATAACGAGGATTAAGGAAAGACAATAACAAGAAGAATGAAAAAAAACAGAAAATATAATTCATGGGAGATTTTTTTTTGCTTCACGCTTTCTCCCGTCATTAGCAGGGTAGGTAGAGGAAACCTGGAACTTAGTGTTTAGACACTCCGTTCCTATTAAGACACTTCCATTCCCCACTTTCCGACAGATTCGGTAGGCATTGTGTATTGCGTGGCAGAAGTCATCACCGCGCTTTGCCTCGTTACAGAGCGGAAATAAAAATATTAAATATTTAATTTTCTCCAGGAACTGTTATTATATACTTATTTATAAAAAAAATAACGTTATTACTCTATAGATTGAGATATATAATATTTGAATTTAACCTGACGTTGTAGGTTATGCGGTTTTGATAAGTAACAACAGCCTAGATCTGATTTTCGATGACAACGGGTGGTAAATGGAAATGGCACATCAAGAGTCATAAAGTCCACGTGGACGTAGTTGCGGGCACGTTTGCAATATAAATATTTTTTGGCCGTACTAACGATAGAGGAAATAGAATTTAACGCTGTTTTCTTTTGTCAACACACAAAGAACTCTCACAAAGCCAACATAAAGAGCTCTTTATGTCTCTTTTTTCCTCTTTCCATTTATAATTTTATTTAAGGAATTAACTCCTCATATAAGTGTTACATATAAGACTATATCTATAATCTTATATATTTTTTGTATAGGATTTGTACTTGCACATGCAATACATGAATCTATTGCCCAAAATAACCATAACTACAAGTTGATGTAGGTATAATCACAATATTTATATATTATAATAATCAGCTTCACGCTGTATGCCGCAGCAGCATAGCAGGGTAGGCAGAGCCTTGGTGCCAGAGCGAAGAATTAAATTATTAATTAATAATTATTAATTATCTCTAGTGGGGATCGAACCCACAACCGTCGTATTACAGTCCTTATGCCATGACGGCCTCAAAATATAATATCTAAAAATATTAATAATGCAAATTTTGTAGGGCTCTTCACATAATCTTATGAGAATAGATGTTATGGTAACGCCTCTCTAAAATATTCTTACGTTATATTATATTATATTATGTGAACGAAGGATCCTTTGTAATTTCATTATTTGAAAAGGAAATTGAGGTTTTCTTGTTAAAGATGTCATTTTATATCAGTATTAAGTTATATTAAACCTAGCTAAGGAACGTGACGGTTTATATGTATGTTATTTTAATGTTTTATTACATTTTTTTAGTATTAAACACAGGTGTAACTGACAGATATACAAAATTATTGCATAAAGATATTTATTGAGTTGAATCTAAAAATCAAAGTTAATTTCAAACAGTAAACAATTAAAATTGAATAAACTTACTTTATATGACGTACAGTTTATTTACTGCAAGTTGTCATAATAAAAAGTTATTGGTACATTAAACAAATTATAATCTATTCCATCTGAGAGAAGACCTAAGGGTTTTCCTTAAGTAGCTATACGGATTCTCGTTTCAATTTGAGAATCACTACAACTAAATGCGTCTTCTAAAAGCCTATTTTTTTCTCTCAAAATATAGAAATACTACTGACACGTATTGAGCGTGTGTTTAATATTAAGTTAACATATATAAAAATTATAATTTTAGGCAGTATAATGTTAATAGAAGATTTTGTCTAAACTTATTTATAAAGATTGGTTAATTGATAGACCATCGTGACACAGTGGAAGAGCGTGTGTCTGTGAACTCTCTCTCTCTCTCAATGTCTAAAAATCGGGGGAAACATAAAGTAAAGAAATGTAATTGTAAGATTTCCCTATCGAAAACTTATGCCTTTTTTACTGAAGTGTTGCCATATTATATATTATATAGAAAATAGAGACATATTATAGAGTCGATGATGATTTGTCAAACATATAAAACAACTTGCATATAGTTTTGATAGTCTCCTTTCTCAAACAAAGATAAAATAAATCTTTGAAATAGCGCAGTCACGTAGAAACAGGTGACTTGTTTACGACATATTTTCCAGTATGCTGCTTCGCTGTCAGAGACATATCAGATCGGAGTATCAGTAAATAATAATGATGAAATGACGGCTATATAGTTTTTTTTATATTACACATAAATAATATTCTATTTACTTTTATTCGTTTATAAAAAACAATAAAACGTGTTTATTACAAGTATGTATTAATAGTATACTATTAAATGGTATTTTAAAAATAAAAATACATATCGTTTACTAGCGACAGCAGCTCTAATTAATCCATTTATTATGAAATACCAATTAACTATAATTTATTTTAGGTATGGCATATGCTAATAACCTTTCAATTATATTACACACACACGGACAGACTAATTTATTTATGAACTTATAAAGCAATTTGATCCCAACTTGTTCGGCTTCTCATGACCTACTAGTTGGTACTCGCGTCGTAGAAACTATTAACAACATTTGGCTTCAGTCTTCATACTCGTAGCTTGACTTCTTGACATTGTTGTGAGATAAGTATTCTCAATTGTTATATCTAATACCTTTGTGGATCTTTTTATTTATCTTTTTTCCATTGTTCTATTTTTCCTTTTTTTTTCACTGTATCCATCCATATCGCGAAAGCTCGAGGCATTGTGTATAGAGTGGCGGAGTTCAACGCCGCGCTGTGTCGTATTGCCAGAGCCAGGAAATGACAGCTCAGAGTAGAAGTTGAACCCACAGCCGACACGCTTACAGTCACGCACTTGTGCTACTGCGCCACAACGCTTCCTTCATTTTTATACGAAGAAAAAAAAAACTATAATTGTAATTTCCTTTTAAAAATTCACCCAACAATTTTATTTTGCTAAGTGACTCATATTGTAAATTATATAAACTACCTATTCCTAGTATCAAATGGAGTAATAGAAAAATTTAATTAAGTACATTTAATTTCCTGGAAAACGTCTATAGAATAAATTAATTAATATACGCGACAACAACAATAAACACGCGAAACAATCAAGCAATTCGTACAAACGTTCGGAGCACGCGGGCCGAATTTTCCCCAATGATTTGGCAAGACGCACTCACCTAAATTTAAAACGTAATCTCATTGAGTCAACGGTCTTTAGCTCTAACACCCAAAATAAACAGTCCACAGAACGCGACAATATCCAACTGAATTCTGGATTGTGGAAACGGCAGACGACGAATGCAATCTGTTTCTGTATCGTCCCGATAGAAAGCCAAAGGTCACAGTCTAAACGCCCGAAGTTAGCCCAGTTGGCATAGAGCTCGGCAATTAAGAATTTGATCCTAAATGAACAAGAAAATACATTAGTGGGTGATTGTAGTTCGTGGCATCGATCCAATTATTTTCACTTTTCATGAAATGTAAAAAATTATTGGTTTAATTATAATTAGAACGTTTAAATGAAGTAAACTTTTTACAGTAAACAGTTTTTTCATAATAGTCACATATTCTATCTAAATAAATCTATCTATTTAAGCATTATCAGTATATATGTTAAATATGTTGCTGCACTTTTAATATAAAAATAGTTATAATTAATTAAACAAAATTCATGAAACGGAAATTATCATTTAATCATTTTGTTAAAAATAAACACTGTTGAAACTTGCAAATTTGGCAGAGCACGATACTTTTGATTGCTCCTTACTTTACTTGTATAATATGTTTTTATTATAATATTTTTTAATCTACATTTTATATTATGAGTTTTCATAAATATATTTTTTTATTTTGTGAAAGTAAATACTACCGTATATAATATCTTGTTATTTTCGAATTGACTAATGGTGGAAAAGGTAGATTTTAATGACTGTAGTATAGTTTTAAAATAAGGTAGCCATTATCGAATCTCATTATTATGTATAGATATAATGTTCATAAGTTCTAATAATTGAGCGGCCACTCCAGAATTCAGCGGAAAGTGGAGAACGGAGTGTTTTAACACTAGATTCCCTCTGCCTACCTTGCTGTGTGCGAGATACAGCGTGAAGCTGATAAAAAAGTTCTAATAACGATTTTTTTTATTATGTAACTTTCCCTACCGCCTAGTTATACAGTGACCACCAAGCACCCACCTAGAGCCACTTGCTTGCTTGACATTGCTAATCTACTTAAATCCCTCAGTCACGTTGCAAAGGTGAAGGTTTCTAAGATGGATGCCATACATATTTATATTTTTAACGGATTACTATAAATTCTATTTTCTAATATAGTATTTATAGAGTGTAACATATAATATTGGAAGCTTTTATATATATTTTTAGCGCAACGCTCGAGATTCGTATTTTTTATTTTACAAAAATATGCCTAAGAATGAATTTCCAAACAATTTTGTCCCCAAAAAATATAACATGTACCATTTTTATTATTTTCCCAGATATACGCGTAAAGCTTATTTTTTTCAAATTTTACGGTGACATTCTACCATTCTACGATGTTTTTCAATGAAATCACCTTGAAATAAAATATTTTTGTGCCCCTTTTAATAAATAACTGGAATTTATTTGAAATAAAAAATATATATTTTCTTTTAGCGGGGTATACCATATAACAAAACTAAAACGTGTGTCACGCGCTCCCAAAACATTAATCAAGCGAGATGTCTGACATTTGTGAATCTAAATGAATACTATTCTCGACATTGGTATTTTTAAAACCAATACAATTAGGACATGAGATACTATATGTAAATAGCTATATATTTTTTAAAACATTTTAATAATAGAGTACGCCCGTCTTCAAGAAATAAAACAAAGATATAAACATGTTGTACGCCCAGAAGTTCCTATTGTAGTAGTCACTGCTTTTCTGAGAGCATCACTCACGTCTAATATTCGCATTATTTTGTTTGTCATCAAAATATCTGGCAATGTTGTAATAAACACTTAGACCCGCTTAGACAGATATCCTGTTTACCATGGAACTACAAAAATATAAAATGCACCAGTACTAAACATTTGTAAGGCCGTGGTGGCGCATTGGGACGGCGCTGCGTCTCTGTAAACGCCATGGCGTTGGCATCAACATCAACCATGCATCAACCATGGTTGAGGATTCCTCACTCAAGAAAATGATTAATTTAAGATTATTTTCATTTTGCTGCACTGAAGAAATTTATATTGTTTTCTTTATTATTCTTCAGGTACAATACGTTTAACCCTCTGTCTACCATCATACGTGCGGGATACAGCGTGAAGCTGAGAGAGAAATTAATACATGTCAAAACATATGGTTTTTGCTGCTACAGCACACACATTACTTATTTTAAATGATCATTAAAATTAAAGAACTTATAATATGGATTGCTTGTGAAATTCATAGACCTTTTGATGAGCAATCAAAGGATGTTTATATTATGTTTATCATAACCAACGTAAGGAATTCCCGCTAAACTCCGCTACCCCAATATGACACGATTTAGTGATTGCATCATTATACTGTTAATGAACCAAAGTGTAGGGCAATACTTTGGCGCGTAGAGCCACATAGTTGCGATACTTTACTAAGGCGGGCGGGCGCCAACTAATTTATAGGACACGAACAAGTATTAGCATTTTTTTATATATATATATATATGTGTATATATATATATATATAATTCAGTTTATTTTGTGTTTCAATATAGTCAAATGAAGAAGAAGAAGCAGTAAAGTTTTTAACAAAGTTAATGTATTTGTACTTAGGATGTTCTACGTTTTCTAAAACTGTGTCAATACTGTTTTACACTATTATTTACCTATTTAAGATAAAACTGATATAAAAATTGTATTTTGCAGTTCTACGAGTGTATCTGAGATAAGGCTTACCTATTCAATTATTTTAACTCTAGATGAAATGTCATAAGTAACTCAAGGGTCCTCGGATTTTTTTAAATTACATTACACTTTAGAGAGAAACTATCTATTATCTTTGCTAAATCTAAATCGTAAAAGAAATTGATTTAAGTGCATATATACTTGGTTAGTTGGTTAATTGATTGAATATTAATCCTGTGGTTCGCTCTGATAAGAATAAATATACAATCATTTTTTTTTATTATTCCTAGTGTTGTAGCACTATAAAGAATAAACGCTATATTATTTTTATAAAGATAAAGTTCCAAATGCAATATATTTGGAACTTTATCCTTTATCCCGAGTCAGCTTTCATTTTCCCAAGATAAGACTTGCGTATATTGTAATACTTCATCATTAAAAAAAACATTTTATCAGTTTAATATATCAAAATAGAAAAAGATTTTTTATAAACAAAGAAGAATAATCTGTTTATAGGTTCTTTCTAACAGAAATATTTTATTTCTTATAATATTTCGATATCTACCCAGGAGTCGTTCATAGTTATATGAATAAACTTCGTGTACTGTTCTAGAGACAGAGAGCGACGTTGGATGTCATGACCAAACGGCAATAGAAGGACACAGAACAGAGTAATTTTTCTCTCTTCACTTGTACCGTTAAATACAATAGATACTTTTAGCACACAATAGACTGAAAAAATCTGAAAATCCAATCTCAAACTATTTACGTCTTATATTGATTGAAATTAAATTAATCCATCATTCATTCCTTAATCTTAACTTTAATTTGATTTCTTTTTAATTTCTAATTTCATTGTCTATCATGTAACATTTTTTATTCCTTTCTAAATTTATTATATTCTTATGCTACTTGTGTTTTTTAATTAACATTTAAGATCTTATTGACCAAATTTCGGTGGCGTCGGTGGTGAAGAAGCATCATCTGATGTCGAAAATTTCATTTAATCGTAAAATTAAAATTACGTTATTTCTAAAACTAATTTATAAAATAAAAACTGATAACTGGTATGCAAGTATAAAATCAACAAGTAAGTAAATTAATTTATCCCGGTATTTACCCGCCAATTTCCCACAACATTCCTGAACGCGTAATGTCGCAACTAATCTTGAAGATTAACCAATTTTGGTATGTTAAATTAATTTTACTTTACTTTAAGCGAGTCTTATTCAATTTACTAAAAATAATACACTAAGGAATATAAATATGGCAATCGCAAATATAACAAAAAATCTTTATAATATTGTATATTACCTGTATAAAAAAAACGAATTCAGAAATATTTTTATATGATTATTTAACTGTTAGCCTTACAGCAGGATGGGCAGAGGACATCCGAGGAGAGCGCATCCAGGGACAGGACGTGGAGGTTCGGACTCAGATGAAGTATCTGGGTCTGACCCTGGATGGACGGTGGTCATTCGCTTCGCACTTCGCTCAGCTTGCGCCGAAGCTAGTAAACGCTGCTGGGGCCCTCGGCAGGCTCCTGCCGAATGTCGGAGGGCCAGATTCTCCATGCCGACAGCTTTATGTCGGCGTGTTGAGATC
>JAKRZM010001290.1:0-18860 GCA_036379175.1 Heliconius cydno galanthus | reverse complement strand
AAAAAAAAAAAAAAAAAAAAAAAAAAAAGGATGGGCAGAGGGAACCTAGGGAAGTCCGTTCCCCATTTTCCACCGAATTCTGGGGACATTGCGTATTGAGTGGCGGAGCTCAACGCCGCGATTTGCCTCGTAACCAGAATGAAGAAATGCAAATATAAATTTATATGTGTAGATATTTAATTTCGTATTATATTGGGGATCGAACTCACAACCAGGCGCGTTTATAGTCTAACTATATAGTACACATTTGTGCCCCTGCGCAACGACTAGCCTCATGAAAAAATAATTATAATAACGATTTCCTCTCTCATTGAAATTATTCAGATACGTGTGTTTATTAATTAAATAATAAAAATGCAACATAGAAGTTTATAAAGTTTAAAACTTCTCACTTTCATTAATTTTTGCTATAAAATATATGAAATATTTTAATAAAATATTTACGATAGCGACCATTAACCCACACCACTGCGGTTTATTACTGTGACCGTGAGGACGGCAATTGGCATCTAATCCAATTTTACAGACAGCTGTCCGTTATCTGAGAAAATGTTTCATATGCTTATTGCATATGAGCGTTTCCATTTCTGAGGGAATATACCTCTCTTCCTTTCATATAATTAATTTATATAAGAAGTGTAGGAAAAATTGCGGCGCAGCCGAAAAACCTACAGTCTAACTGTGGTCTGTGAGTTCGATATCCACTCACTCATCTGATTTATTTTCTTTTCCTCCGTGCCGAGTTCCGTCACATAACACAACATGACTCGAAAATTCGGAGAAAAGGAGGAAATGGATTGTATTAGCACTAGGTTCCCTCTGCCTACCCTCCTGCTATGCGGGAAACGGCATGAAGCTGCTGACCGCCAAAAGTCAATATCATAGATCTTTATTATTATAATAAATATCACATAATTTATTTAAAATTTACGTAAACAAATGTCTTGAATACTTATGATAAAATTAATTATTGTGCAATGCAATACAATTTAATAAATAGATCTAACCTGAATTTATGTAATAAAAATATTACGCTTAATGAAAAAGTACTTAATAAATTAAAAAATATTCTTTCTATTTTTATTTTCAATGAAAAATTAAATTTCAATACTTACTATGTTCCCTTCGCTGGAAAAATAATATTTATACGTAATAAAAGAAATCACTTATAAACACATTAATGTTTTTTTTTCAAAGAATACGTCAAGTAAGGTAAAGTTATCCGTCGGAAAAGCACAGAGCTGAAAAACGATCCACACCGTACTCTAAGGCGGTCCGCGAACAACTAACCACTTTCAGATCTGACGGCGCCTTCTCGCCCACCCACACGAAAGCTTCAGACTGCACCGGAGCTTAAATATGTACTGAAAATTTCATCATGTTGAGTTTAATGCTACCATTTTTATAACTCTACGATAAATGGCTGCCGTTATTCCTGATATAAAACTCCTTTTTATTTTATAAAATAAGTGGGTCTCTTTTTATATAACATTGTAACAGACGGGGACGGACGTATCTATATAACTAAACTATACTATAAGAACTAGGTGAGACAGGATACGTGACAATGTCGCAATCCATATTAATATTAACAGAAAATCGGAGCTGGTACGGGTTGGACCAAATTTACCCGCTTTGTAGGGAATACGTTATTTAGGTATAAACTAATCCTATGTAAGTATATCATAGAAGTCTTAATAGGTTATTTTTATTACGCTTATTCTATCATTCACAGTATATGTAGTATTGATTAATTTATAATTGTTTAGTAAAATATTTTCTTTCAAATTTATCGCTCTAGTAAAACAAAAAGTGAAAATGTCATAATGAGCGATAAGCGAAAAACGTAGTGTCTCGAGTCTAGTGTCACTCTTGACACTAAATTTATGTTTGAAATTGTTTTTTTATTAAAAAGTACAAACTTCATACTAACTCTACAAACCAAAATATTCAGACATCTTTGTTCTTGTACATGACATGAACAATGTGTACATTATGATATGAGATATGGACCGTTTATTTTGAAAGTGGTGTAAGTCCATTTTCTTTTGTTTTGAGTAAATTAAAGTTGTTCAAAATATGGGTTTTTTTGAGAAATTAAACACGGACTAGTTATATATAAAAAAATTACATTAAATAAAGCATGAATTACGTGATAGCTCATTTTTCTCAAAAATGGACTTACACCACTTTCAAAATAAACGGTCCATATGTGAAAATATTTTGTGTATTACTACTCCTGTAAGCAACTATAAATACAAAATCACCTGAAATAGTTAAATACAATAAACAACAATAGGTTTTTATCCATTTCATATAACCGCAGCGAATAACTATCTACCTCTAGCTACCCAGTAACAAGGCGATTAACGGGGTTAAAACTCTTTCTCCTCTTGTTAACCTGCTAATAGAGGAAAACGTATGAGGCTAAACACTGAACTCTACAAAATGAATATGTTTTTTTCGCTTTATGCTGTATCCCGATAACAGCGGGCTAGGCAGAGGAGACCTAGTGTTAAGATACTCCGTTTTCCATTTTCCGCAGAATTACGGAGTAAATTACTCCGTAATTGGTTGGCATTGGTTTTACATAATTAATATTGACGCTAAGTGGGAAATCATGAATATTAAACCCTAGGCCACAAGGATGAATCAATGTTGCCAAATGTCAATTGTTGTGAATATAATAGTAGGTAACAAACACTTCTAATGGATTTCGTGCCACGTCCAAACAGGAGAACTTTTAGAAAAAGCTCCAACAAAAGTCAAAGCTGACGTATCCTTAGCAACTTGGATGGTTTTGCTTATATTTATACGTTATACGTAGCTTATTTTAAGGAGAGTGAATAAATTTAGATTTTTTTAAGCTATTGCTACTCAAGTGCGAGTCTGACTCGCCCCTCGAGAGTTCCGTATCAATTTCAGGATTGTAGGTACAACTTATAAATAAGGGCGTGTACATTTATTTTGTATAAAAAGAATTACAAATATAAGTTTGTAATAATTTTTTCTAGGTATTTCACACATAAATCTTTTCGGACTTTTTTCTTTGCCTATAATAGAAGTTCCCATATTTTTTTTTACAAATTTCATATAAAACAAATATAATCTTTAATATATCAGGCTTCATATAATCAAGAGGTGCCGAGAAGACTGCACACTTACTAAGTACACTGTATTTTAGAATAAGATTTAAGAATTTTAAGGTATTGAGTAAGGTTGGATGAACATTTTGTCAAAATTTAAATAAATTTCGAAGCTTAAGTATAGAGATAATAGTATAATGTAAGTCAAAGTAGAGTCATTATTTATAATGAAAAAAGATTAGCAATCAAACATGGAAATAACAGTTATCTTTTACTTAACTCGTGTATACTTAACACGCAATGCCCCCAGAATTCGGCAGGAAATGGGGAGCGTCTTAACAATTGGTTCCCTCTGCCTACTCTGCTGTGTGAGTGAAGTTGAATGGGCTTGCTGTTCTCTCATGCAGAATGCTTTCAGAATATTAGTACATTTCATAAAATTTTATAAATTTAAATTGAAAAACATATTGCTAAATTTTCAGCGGGTGCGCATCAAACACCGTTTACCGTTGTTTTTTTTCCCTGGCCAGTACAACTAGGGAATGGACAAAAGTAAATATTTAAAAAGTTATTTTTGATTTATAAAAAAAAATAAGAAAAATTAATATAATGGCAACGTATTATTTTGAACGAGTTTATTATTACAACTACTTTGAATCATCTAATGCTAAATTTGAATCAGGGTCAATCAACTTTTATATGTCTGGTGATGATAGTTATGCTTTATCCTCGACTAATAATAGAAAAACTATAAAAAATAAGTGATTTATTTGCATACATTTTTTTACCTCTTCAGCTAAGCACAATAAAATTTGAGTTCACACAAAAACTACTATTGTTCACTTAGTTGTGATTATAAACAATCATTATCAATAATATCTTTTATGAAAAAAATATATGGATTTTTTTCGCTTTAATATATTTACGATTTTTCAAGATCAGTTATTTACATATAATTTACCTTTTGGCTAAGAGGTTAATGCTTTTGGCTAAAATGTTCAAATAAACACAAAATAGGAAATCTATCAAACTGCAAATGAAATTTCAACACTATTACATTATTAACTTATTGAGAAAAACTATTTTTTTTAAGTTTGATAAAAGATACATTGAAACTAATTTTGTCAAGTTTTATGACAACGCAGGCAAAGACAAGCAGGTCAAAGACATTTAAATTACACAGTATTATTTATCTGTACTATATTACCGCTTCTGGCACCACAGTTTCATGCTAGAATGTCAAAAATGGCATTTATGTCTATGCCCTTATGTCATTTCGTTTGTCATCATGGCATGCCTATCACTGCGTTAAATGTTCGTTGTTGCAATGATTTTTTTAGTTTTTGGCTTTTGTATTTTGAATTTAGCAAAAGGCACTTCTTAATACCAATCTTTACATACCTTGCATTTATTTTTAAGTTCGTTATCAATTAAGAAATAAGCGTTGTTTATTGACATTATTTATTTACAAGCGTTGCCTAATCGGATATCGTAACTACCAAGTTTACGTATATTTTACATTTAGTTTACAAAACTCAACGTCACTTAACAAGGTTTTTTTGTCTTCAGAAAGTTGATAATCAGCAGAAGGTACACTAATTTCTAAACCCGAATCTGAACAAAATGTCCAAACAAAAAGTACAATGCTTAATATAGTATTTTATTTATTTTAGATGCCAGCAGCTAGTTTTGGTGGTCTATCGTCCTTACCAACAAATGGTGATTGTGGCATTAAAGACGTATGGAATCACAATCTGCATGAAGAATTTCAAAAAATCAGACAGGTAAAAATATATATGTATATAATATATTTGTATTGATGTCATTTCATATTATCTTATAAAATTGTTAAGAAATGTTGAAATGAATTGTTAAGCATTATTAAGAATTTAACTGACAAATAGGTTGTACAAAAGTATCACTGGGTAGCAATGGATACAGAGTTTCCTGGTGTAGTTGCCAGACCCATTGGAGAATTCAGATCCACAGCTGACTATCAATATCAACTTCTCAGGTAATTATTTTGAAGCTTTATTAAAAACACTACTGTTTATTTGTGAGGAGAAACTACTTACTGTAATAAAGATTAACAATGTCAATAAAAATATGACTTTCAGATGTAATGTAGACTTGTTGAGAATAATACAACTTGGCCTCACTTTTATGGATGAAAATGGTAAGACTCCCCCTGGATACACTACATGGCAGTTCAACTTTAAATTCAACTTGCAGTAAGTTACTGTTTCACCAGAAAACAAAAAATAAACAATAAAAAAATATTTTCTTATTGTATATAATTATGAATTATTTTAGGGAAGATATGTATGCACAAGATTCCATTGATTTATTACAAAACTCAGGATTACAATTTAGAAAGCATGAAGAAGATGGTATTGAACCTTTGGAATTTGCAGAACTGCTTATGTCATCTGGTAATCTTAACATTATTTTTATACATAAATAAAATTTTATTAAAGGAATACAGGTATTTTTTTTGTTTAAAGAAGAAATAAAAATATTTTTTTAAGAATATTTTTATGTAGTAAGCACAGTGTTAAAATATAACACTGTTCTGATTTATGTTACAATTTGAGACATTGCATATTGAATGGAGAAACTTAACACTGCGCTTTGTCTTACTAAAGCAGGGAAATGAAAATAATTAATAAATTTTACAGTGAAACATTGTCCTTCAGCACCATAATTGTCTCTAAGTTACAATAAAATAATTTGATGTCTCTTAAAAAATATAAAGGCTTGTTTGCAATGAGTCTATGAATAATAAGTTAGAATTAAATTTATGACAATATTTTATTATATTCTTTTTTTACAGGCTTGGTTCTTATGGACAATATAAAATGGTTAAGTTTCCATTCTGGATATGACTTTGGCTATCTCTTGAAGCTACTAACAGATCAAAATCTGCCACAAGATGAAAATGATTTCTTTGAAAGTCTGCGACTTTATTTTCCTACAGTATATGATGTAAAGGTAAATATAAACTTTTTTTTATCTTCACACTGTATCCTCCATATAGCTGGGCAGGTAGAAGAAACCTTATGTTAAGGCTTTTCCTTACCCCAATTTTTGAGACATTGCATGTGGAGTGGTGGACCTCAATGGTGCTGTTTGTCTTATTATGGAAGCAAGGAAATGAAAATAGTTAATTCCCATAAGTGGGAATTGAACTCACAATCTTTGTGAACTATCCAGAAGAACTTAATACTACTAAATACTTAAAAGATAATATGACATTAAGGCCATCTTGTGAAGGAGGCACCAAATTGAATTTTAAATTCTATGGTTCTTGGTTTAATTCCCACAAATATTTGTCTAGAACAGCATGACAAGAAAAGTATAACATATTTATGTATTTATGTTATGATATAAATATTCATATTTTTTTAACCAAATGCCCAAACACAATAATTAGTCCGATTGTTGCTGTACTTCAATTCTGACATGTACTTTCATAATTATAGGTCATAAATTTTAAAAGCAACAACTGCATATAATTGTAAACTTATTTATTTACAGTATTTGATGAAGCTTTGCAAGAACTTGAAAGGTGGCCTCCAAGAAGTAGCTGATCAGCTTGAATTACGACGAGTTGGTCCCCAACATCAAGCCGGATCCGATTCACATCTTACAGGAATGGCCTTTTTTAAAATTAAAGAGGTATATATTACATTGGATTTGTAAATTGCATAATGGAATAGATTGATAATAGACTTGCTATATTGATAATTAAACAGCTTCACACTTTTTCCCCAAGACAGGGTATACAACATGTTAAGTAACTAGGAATCGTCGCTAAAGCTCTTGGATGGTTACCAAGAAAGCTCAGTTATAAGTAGTCCATTTTTATATGTTCTCTAAAATATATGTCAATAATACTTAAAATTGTAACATTTTTTTTTTAATTTTAATATTCACATTGCACTTTTATTTTTAGATATTTTTTGATGACAACATTGAAAGTTCAAGTGGACATTTATATGGTTTGGGAGCCCCATTCTCAGTAAATACAAATAACTTTCAAGACAATGGTGAAAATGGAAATTCTTCCTGATCTGAACCGGTGTGTGTGACGAGACTCACGCCACAACAACAAGTTTTCCATCTTACAGAGTGAAAATAAAGTTTAAAATCAAATAAATTTACAATTGACATTGCTAGCATTGGATGAGAACAGCTCAGAAAAAACTATACCATTTTTTATTATGAATTTAAGATTTACTTATCATTTTAAAACTTGTACACATTTATAACAAAGGCAAATATTATTGCACAACATGTTTTTATACAAATTTGTCTTATATCATCACTTTCAACTTTACACATAAATAATTGTTAACCCCTTAATTGTGTACTGAAAAACATTTTGTCACCGTACAAATCATGCTAAATCTAATCCCTAAACAGGCAAATGTATCAACCTAAATAGTATTATCTAGTAGGATATTAGAAATTTAGAACTGCAATCATAAAATAAATGTATTTTGATTTTTAAAAATATTTTAATTGAGTGATAAATGAAGTTTGCTTGTATAAATGTATCTTGCGTACCATTTTTATTTTTATGCATATTATATTTCCTAATATTTTATCTTTTATTTGACATTTACATATATCATATTCATTATTATTAAATAGATTATGGTTAGATTAACTTGATAGCTGTCACTTATTCCACAGCATATGCTTTACTTTTATTAGGATGATTATTTTATGCAACGTAATAAATAATAATTATTTTATATTAAGGTCATCAATTTATTTTACATATAATTTGTGATAACAATCTTTTGATGTTTATAATTTATGACATTCAACAAAAATTGTAATTAGTATATTTAATTAAGTTATACATATTTTACGCTCTTAATAGATACTTTTAAAATATACTCTGGTCTTTTTTTTTCGATATAAGATACCTATTGACGGCTAAGTACCAATACCTCCTAACTGACATTTTAAACAAATTATCTTTTTTTTTTCATTTTAAATGCATATCTACTTACTGACTATTAAAATATATATGAACTTAATATAATTCAATTTTTAATAAAATTTTGGCTTAGTCAAAAGGTCAGTTAGGAGGTATTGATACTTCGCCGTCGCTATATGATTTAGATTAATTTAACATCTTTTAATCAAGAATCAATTAGTCAACAATCCATATCTCCAGCATGTCGATCATCCAAAGATTGCAAAATTAAACTGTACACACGTTGTACAAAATTCTTTGGTTTCAAGAATGCGGAAATCAAGATTTTTAAAAATGAAAACTGAACATAAAGCAGATGGTAGTTTTATGTTCAGTTAATTACTATTACTAAGCAATTATGCTTTCCGGGATCCTTTTACTAACTAAACAAGTTCGGAATTATTCTAATAGTGTGGCCATTATAATACATTCTAGAAATAAATATTAGGCTGAAAGCTGAAATCTTTTAGCAAATTATAAAGAGATTTATCCACTCCTAAGTCCTAACTCTGATTTCTACTTTCATGGTACGAATGTCGAACGAGTCAAAATTCTACTGCAAATATTAAAACTATATATTGATATTTATTATTATAATTTATCCTTTTATCCTATTAACAAGTAACTAAAGTATTAAATAAATGATCATAAATTCAGAAAACGAGAAAAAATGTTGGTGTTTTACTTCGATAGTAATGCCATATAATGTCGAATATAAAACCGATGTTGCGAGTCTGCAGTTTATAATCTATGAATGAATGAATGATTAATTAATTGTAAATAATCTATGGCATCGTAGTAAAAAATATGACAAGATTAAGGCAGGTAGGTACATTTTGTCAAATTTTTAAAATATAAAGTGCCGGTCTGTGTATTGGCTAACAATAATTTAAAGCAAATACAAAACAATAAAATAACAAGATTCAAGTATTTACTAGATAATTTAAGTTCATATATGGTCATAAAAATATAAATATGGCTTTACAGATGCCGGCTGTTAATTTTGATTTAATTACTCTTAAATCCAATAAAGACGATAATGTTATAAAAAATGTATGGAATCACAACTTACATGAAGAATTTCATGTAATTAGACAGGTATGCCAGCAATGTCTGAGTTAGACTTATGGATTTTTTTATAATTAATGTTTTATACACAACTTGAAAAATATATTTTAAGATGAATTTATTATACTTTTGAATACATAGGTAGTGCAAAAGTACCAATGGGTAGCTATGGACACAGAGTTCCCTGGTGTTGTAGCACGGCCGATTGGAGAATTTAGATCTACAGCTGATTACCAATATCAACTGTTAAGGTAAATTGGTATCAACATACTTTTATTTTTGCTATAATAATATTTTTTATATAATTTTAAAATATTTACTTATTACTTATGCAAAACTGTTTTTTTTTAGGTGTAATGTGGACCTGCTTAGAATAATACAATTAGGTCTTACATTCATGGATGAGAATGGTAAAACTCCTCCTGGTTGTACTACATGGCAATTTAATTTTAAGTTTAATCTACAGTAAGTATTAATTAAGCTTCTATATTTATTTTAGATATACATATATGGGTATTTTATTTATTTCCTTCAAGACAAATCAATATATTTTTATAAGATCTCTTGTTAACAGGGAAGACATGTATGCTCAGGACTCAATAGACTTATTGCAAAATTCAGGACTTCAATTCAGAGAGCATGAGGAACATGGTATAGAGCCTATAGAATTTGCCGAACTTCTCATGTCCTCAGGTAAAGATATTTTAAGAATTAATAAGTGGAATTTTCAATTAGCTCCTATTTCTATTATACAAATTTATCTCAATTCAAAAAAGTATGCAAATATTTCTTTAAGATTTTCTTATGATATTATAATATCATGTAATGGAATTTTCATAATATATTTTAAAAAGTGATGTCATTTTCTATTTCAGGTATTGTGTTAATGGACAATATTAATTGGTTAAGTTTTCATTCTGGTTATGATTTTGGATATTTGCTGAAACTTTTAACAGATCAGAATTTGCCTCAAGAAGAAAGTGACTTCTTTGAAAGCCTAAGATTATATTTTCCTACAGTATATGATGTTAAAGTAAGTTAATAGCACTATATATTAAGATTTTTAAGATCTAGA
The DNA here is from genome assembly GCA_036379175.1 of Heliconius cydno galanthus. Lineage (NCBI taxonomy): Eukaryota > Metazoa > Arthropoda > Insecta > Lepidoptera > Nymphalidae > Heliconius > Heliconius cydno. Next base: position 8,641 of record JAKRZM010001290.1, on the reverse strand, counting down.
TATTTTGATGGTTATTTGTCTGTTTTTCGACCAATGCAAATTTATTGCCTTGTTATTACAAAGTTAATTATCTTTTTTTTTGTTATTTATTAACCTATTTTGTTAAGTAATTGATATTGTTTCATATCTTGGATAAATTCCTTGATTTTTAACATTTGCCACTTCTGGTGCCTAAATATTTTCAATGTGACACTGGCGAAGTGATTTTGTGCTCAACTGGCACGCTCGGAACACCATAATAAAAAGAACAGAACAGAACGGTGCCTAAATATTTAATTAATGTTGGGCAATACATTTTCTTACTATAAAATTATATCTACAGTACCTTATGAAATTGTGCAAAAATCTCAAAGGTGGACTTCAAGAGGTAGCAGATCAGTTGGAACTCAGAAGGGTGGGCCCGCAACATCAGGCTGGTTCTGATTCTCATTTAACTGGTATGGCTTTCTTCAAAATAAAGGAAGTAAGTGAACCCTTTGCCATAAATTAGTATTAAAGATAAAATTAAATAAAATAAAATTAAATTAGTATTAAAGATAAAATAATATTATGATAAACTTACCGTGAAACTCCAAATAGTTTCACAGTAAGTTTAATATATATTTTTGTTTTTTTTCTTATAAGATAAAAAATGTGATACCATTTTTTTATTTGTAATTAATTTCTAACACTTGTTATACCTATAAACAGTCCAGTATTTTTTAGAGCTTTGTTTAAATTGGTGATTACAATTCACAACCAATTTAAGCAATATGTATTTATAGTTTTTTTTACTACAACTAAGTAAATAAGACTTTAAAATTTTGGTTTTCATAAGACTTTAAAATTTTGGTTTTCATAAGACTTTAAAATATTGCTTTATATGAGTCTGAACAATATTTGAGTTATGTGCATTTGTTTACTTTTCTATGGCACTCATAATACCAATACTATCTACAACACACCCATATATAATATCACCTAATGGTGTATATTATAATTAATATGATGTAGTCTAAAATGTAATAAATCCATGCTATATAATGACCATTTTGTTCTTTTGAAGAGAACTTTATTTTATTAGGAAGTTAGTGTACAAAAAATATCTACAGGAATTCTTGTTGGATAAATTAGAAACAAATAATAAAACCGTTTGTATTTCAACAGATTTTTTTTGATGGAAACATAGAAAGTACTAGTGGACACCTCTATGGCTTAGGAGCACCATGCTCCCCCAATGCAAGTACTATGCAAGAATGTATCGAAAATGGCAATTCTCCATAATAAAGAAAATGTGGAAAGTTTAACAGAATATATATATAATCGGCGCCACCGAGTGTTCAATTTTTTTATTGAGCAGTTAATACTGTGATTTCAAGTACCTGAAAAGCCAGGTTTAAGTTTATATGACATATGAAGATAATAATAAGCAAATCGAAATATCATTTAGATTGTGTTTAAGTTGAAACGGCGCACGTTCGATAGCAGCTATAAAACTTGTGCAATAAATAAAATAATGTTTTTATTTATCAGAACTTTCATTTATTGTTCCACAGTTATATCAAATTTATTGAATTACAACTTAGACTGGGAATGTTATCTAGTAAGTCACAGCTTTGATTATATACTTGTCTACTTGAGCATTTGAGGATAAATACTAAATAAAAATTCAAATTTTCGGAATTGTCCAAAAACCTAATGCTTGCTATTATACATATAAATATTTCCAAAAACAGTTTTATTATGTTAACAGTTCCAAAAATGCAAAAAGATAATCTCAATTGGTTCCATATAAATTAAGTAACCAGTATATAATCAAAGACATTAAGATATAATACTCGAGGTAAACACTTAGATGACAAATCACCATAAATAGACATCAATAGAAATGTGGACATCAATAAATATGTATTAGCTATTAGTTTCCGACCGCGGCCGATCTTGTGACTCTGGCCATCGGCAGGGGGACCCACTTTCATTTCTTCTTCTTCTTATTTTTCTGTGCGGTGTCGGGGGTGCCATCAGTCTTACGTTTGCCGGCGTTGGTGCCCTTGCCTGTTGCATTTCCTGGTGTATTTTGATTAGCGTTTCCGCTTTTCTTTTTCTTCTCAGCTCTTTCTTTTTCTTCTAATTCTTGATTCTCCCTCTCTATTAATGTTATAAGAGTATTGCACCTGCAAAAAAAATATAAATAATCAATTATATTAAATAGTTATGGAAATTAAATAAAATTTTTGATAGGGTCAGTTGAGCAATGATTTGATGACCACTCAGAGAAATGATTATATTTAAATTATTTTTATTTAACCACTGGTACACGAAGCGCGAGGCTGTGTTCTGCCACTTAACATGCAATGCTTCGAAAATTGGGCGGCAAGTAAGGTGTGTAAACACTAAGTTCCTTTGGTCTATCCTGGTCTATGTGGGGCATGGTATGAAGCTAAAATTTTTTTTTAAGCGATGCACAATTTTATTAGTTTTAAAAAAATAGTTTTTATGACCTCCGTTGAAGTTCTATCGCGGTTCGTGACTTCAGGAACCAGTCGAAACGGAACTGCGGCGCCATATGCACTGCGGCGCGGAGCTCTTCATACACGTTTTCTTTATCGAAGCCGAGTTTATGCAGCATGCACACTAAGAACCTACAATAAAAACAAAGAAAATATAAATAGGTTGTCCTGGAATATATTTTTTAACATGCATTTTTAATATACTTTACAAAATCTTCTAGTAAAAAATTAATTAAAGCCTAAGTTCGTCTAAAAAATGAAATACAATAAAAATATAAGTAGAGTACAGCTACAGTACAGCAGTTAGATTTTCCGAATTATTGCGTATTGTTGAATCGGCAAAAAAACATCAAAAGTAAGAAAAAAGCCTAAAATTAAGTTGTGCAACCATCTATAGATAACTCTAAGGCGGCCATGACTCGTCGACTGTACTTTATAAGATTTTTTATTTAAAAAATAATCAATTGTATAATAAACCAATGATAAAGTAAAGCACCTGTCTTCTTCCTCTACATAATTCTTTCCCTTGTTAGTTCCGTATGAGATTCGGAGTTGATGGAAGGGTGCTCGGTAGCGCGCCATCTTAGCGTCCAGCGCTTTCTTAATGGAGGCCCGCCGCTGTATCTTAGCTTCTCCTCTCTCTATTTGACCCATTATTCTATCTATATCTTGTAATTCGTGACATCTTTCCCAAAACACAGCTGAATATTCCATTACCTTTAAATAAATTATAATTTTTATACAAATTAATATTATATTTATTAACATATATACTTATATACAAGTGGAAGCGTCAGCGCTTCTTTTACGCAAACAGCATATAGGGTAAATATTTGAAACCCATAACTAAAGAAATTAATCAAAATACTTCAACAGTTTAGACATAGGATTACTTTTCATTTCATGATGTTTACTTATACCTGTATTTCGTGTTACGCAGTTACACATAGATACCAAGAACCTAAATACATACTACTACAAAAATACTACTAAAGGTTAAAGAACTTTAAACTTTGTCGCCAATACCTACGGCCCCATTTCGGAAAGATGCGCGAGCGCGCTGTACCTCTGATAGGCTTATGTCTGCGTGCGTCGTTCTTGACAATTGGCGTTTTATTTTACAGTGAAAATTTTATTATTTATTTTGTTTGAAAAAATTTTTTTTTTAATTTTTGGGAAAAAAAAATATTTTAAATTTGATTAGGCTTTTATAGAGCAGTTAAAACTGTGTTCATTTAAAGCGGTGCTAACAAAAACACTGAATATTTTTTACATTCACGTTCAACCTAGTGCTACGACACCGTTCCGCATTTTCATATCTATTTCATGTTGAGAAGCGGAGCCCAATGTCGCGCTACGTCGAGTACCAGGACGAGAAAATAAAACAAATCTAATGTAATTTATTTAATAATGAATGGTCTGCGAAAAACATTATTCAGTTATATATTTAGAATCCCATGTCAAATTTACGCAGATTGAGTTCGTTCTATCTGTATAAAGTATCTATGCATAATTATAATTACCTCTTCAGGTGTTTTTCCTTCAACATCTTTTGCTATGTTTTCTATATCATCTCTGCCATATTTTTCATTTGCTTTGATGAACTGATTAAAATCTCGTTTAGTCCAATTAGTGAATCCTGTTTAAAATAACACAAAATAAATATTTATTATTTGCAGGGGCAAAAGTCTGAGTCACGGTTAAACACGATTGATTGAGCGATCAATCCCCACTCGACGAAATGAAATATTTATTTAAATTTCCATTGTTTCGCTTTGGTGTGGAGGCACAACTCGACGTTGAGTTCCGCCACTCAACACGTAGCTCATGGTCCAACTCTGATAATAATTAATTCTGCTCTTACCTCTAAGAGGTCTAATATCTTTGCTTCGGTAACAAGACAAAGTACGGCAATTTTCAAGGCATAACGTGGTGAGTATCATAATTTAACATCGCGCTTTATTTTATTTACCAGAACAAGGAAATGAAAATAGTAAATACTTTATTCCATCGAGTGGGAATCGAACCCACGACCGTCACTTACAAGGTTATACCGGCCTATTTAACAAGTTTAATTATTCATATTAGACCCTTAATACCTTGTGTCAGCAATTGTTCTTTTTCCTGTATCTCTTCCTCAGTGAGGGCTTCAGCGTCATCGATCTTACGTTGTTCCTCCCTTTGTATTTTGGCTGCATCGGGACCCAACTCAGGATTACGTGGAACCTTATATCTAATTTAAAAGAAAAACTAAAATTACATCATCTGTTTTACACATATTGTAAACCACAGCCACTGCTAGTGGCTTATTACTACCTAAACAGATTGCCGCGGCTAAATTTACATAATATTTTTCCAAACACAAGTTAAAAATAATAAATTTACATTAATTCTTTTACAACTAATTTCAATAAGCCCTATATAAATATTACATAATGTCGCCTTACAGTGTAAATCTACTAACATCCTATTAAACAATAGGACACAAAAAATGTCAAAAAATTGATTTATATACTCTATAACACGAAACAAAGTAATGGTCGATTTTGTATGATTTTTCACACTTTCAAATGGTATATATCCCGCTACCTGATTACCCCGCTAGGGGTAAACCGTGAAGTTAAATATTTGAAAATATAAACATGTAACCATTTAATATGTATATTAACTTATACCGTTGATACTAAGACCGTCGTTACGCAGCGAATGTTAAAGCGATGATTGTGGATTCCATCGCAATAAATTATTTTCATTTCCGCGCTTTCGTGACAAGACAAAAACGCAGCGTCGAGTCCAACTATTTAACACGCAATGTCTCTAAAATTGGGTGGAAATTTTAAGGATTAATATTAATTCCCCTTTGTCTACTATGCTAGATGCGGAATATAGCATGAAGCTTGAAGCTCGTGTTGTTATTAAGTGACAATAAAATATTTACCCAAGTGTTTTTCGATAGTGGTAAATCTCTTGGTCCAAAAGTTCGAAGAGTCTCGGTGGAAAGAATTGAAAATCTTGAACGATTGGCTGTTTCGGAGGCCTCGGAGCCTAATTGGAAAAATAAAATTGAAATAACAAATAATTTAAAATAATATTTTTTTTCAATAAAAAGTTAAAACATACATAATGATGAGCTTATGTAAAAACATTATCAAATAACAAATCAATATTGTTTTGAAAGAAATATTTATAATAATGAAGAATTAATTATTCATAGCAGAAAACACACACAGCAACAATTTTACAAAAAAAATCTAAATTATTTATGCCAAGCTCCTTTAATCTACATTTCAAAAATAAAAAAAAACCTAACACTCAATATCAAATTACAATCAAAATAAGCAGGCCGTGGTGGGGTTAAGAAACAAGCGTATGAGTGAAACACTACTGTTGTGGTTTCGATTTCCACTTGGGGGGAATGAATTTTTTTTTTTTTTTCATTTTCTCACTTTAGCAACAAGGCAAAGCGAATCCAGTACCACCACTCAGCACACAATGCAACTAGGTTCCATCTGCTCACTCTATGTGCGGTAGACAGCGTGAAACTAAAAAAAACTAACATACAAAACACCATTCCAATTAATATATAATTCTCTTTACACATTACCTGTACCTTGGGCGCCTTGGGCTCCGACACTCGCAGCGCCTCGCGGAAGTACGCGTCCACGGCGTAGTTGGCTTTACGCTCCCGCTTGGGTGGCTCTATCCAACTACCGACTGGTATTATCTTCTGTTTCTCCCTGTAATCCTCACCTGGTGAGATAATTAATGTTAGTTTTTTTTTGTTCTGGTGTTATGTCCGGGTCTACAGTCCCTTGGAACTCAACGCTAAGCTTTTGCCTTAGTGTTAGAGCGAAGAAATGAAAATATTAATCTATATATATATAAAAGGACTTGTTTCACTGACTGAGGTAAGACGTATACACATCCGTAACCGTTGATGGTAGAAACGTGAAATTTGGATAGATGTGAATTTTTATAATCTGGACATCTACTAAGGGATTTTGAAAGATTTTAACCCTAAAGGAATGAAATAGGGGTTGCAATTTTTATAAAATTTGAAATTTAGACTCTTAAAAATATTTCATTGAACACGTATTTCGTGGTTTATTATAATTCACCCCCTAAGGGTGCAAATAAGGGGTTGAAAGTTTGTATGGAAAAATCTTTAAAACACCATCGATTTTTATAAACTTTGAAATTTAGACTCTTAAAAATATTTCATTGAACACGTGATTCATAGTTTATTAGAATCCAATCCAATCCAATCCAATCCAAATAAGCGTGTCCGCTAGTAAACGGACGCGCACAGTTTCGCCTGCTTCGATCGAAAATTGTGGATCGAACCCACAACCGTCGCGTTATTAATAGTCATGTCCTTGTGCTCCTGCGTCACAACGGCCTCTACAACTAAAGTTGTATTCAAACCTTCAAATTGGTAAACAGAATCGGTGGTAGCTCCTGGAGTGTCCATTGAGAAAGCACGCAGCGACGACTCGCCTAAACTTTCCAATTTTTGTTTTAACTCCTCTGTCTGTAATTATAATTAATACAATGTTTAAAAAAAATACTATTCAAAAAATTTTATATAATGATACATAAGTGTTAAAGGTATAATAATAAATATTTATACTCTGTACAAACATAATTTTTTAAGCTTTACAACTGCTTGCTACCCAAATTTCGAGACATTGCGTGTAGAGCAGTGGAACCTCTCGGCAGTCTTTGTACCAAATCGAAGAAATAAAAATAACTCATTCGCCCAAGTGAGAATTGAATCCACAATCGTAGCGTTTTGTGATGAGTCACGACGACGGCTTCAACTGGAAACATAAAATATAATGTATAAGTAAAAAACATTTTTTTTATTAAAACAGTGCATATACCTTAGTCTCCCCTTTGGCAAGAATAGAATCAATATCCTCATCAGTGATCTCAGAGTCTTTAGAAGAGAACACGTGGTTTGCGCCATGGCGGATCATGTTTAACATTTCATCCTTATTTAGTTGATTTTTAATATCAACAAGGCGCCCCGACTGTATCACGAGTTTGTCCAAGCGAAGTTTCACTTCTGCGCGCTCTACAATCTTTTCTTCCACTGTATTTTCTGTTATTAAACGGAATACTCGCACCTATAATTAATTTTAAGTTTATAATTCTATGAAGCTTATTCTTTACGCCGTTGAGGTGTAGTTGAGATTTATAATAATGAAGGCTGTAAATTTGAATCTTGGTGTATATTCTTTAAGTGTCACTTACTAAGAAAAGAAAATAATAAACAAAATTAAGTAAACTTATATTATTTTTTAACTTATTTTTTGTAAATACGTAAATATTTCTTTGCGTTCTCTCACATTGGGGAATCCATTAAGTTGAAAGAAAGTAATATAATAAAATGACTAGTTGCTTTAATATTATTTTGTCTTTTACAATTTTTGTGGTACAAGACAAAATAATTTTTCTTTTGAAAAACTTAATGAAATACAATCAGTTAAATTACCTGCTTCATTTGTCCAATACGATGGGCTCTGTCCATAGCTTGTAAATCCATTTGTGGATTCCAATCTGAATCGTAAATAATGACTACATCGGCTGACGTCAAGTTAATACCTAGACCTCCAGCCCTTGTTGACAACATGAAGACAAATTTCTCACTGCCCTCGGCATTATATTCTTCTATTTGCCTGTTTCTGTCTTCGTGTGGTGTTTGACCATCTAGACGACAATACTGAAAGTAATAATAAAAATATTATCTGTGTCAATTTTAAAAAACACTTTTAAAATACTATTTAGATTTATTAATACATATTTTATTTAGTATTTGAGCCCGTCGTGGCGCAGCGGCGCAAGGGTATGACTGCAACTCAACGGTTGTGGTTTCGATCCCCACTCAAGGAAGTGAAATATTTATTTACGTTTGTATTTCCATTTCATCGCTCTGGCTTCGAGGCAAAGCGCGGCGCTGAGTTCTGCCACTCAACACGCAATGCCTCCAATATTAGGCAAAAAGTGTGGAACGGAGTGTCTTAACACTAGGTTTCCTCTGCCTACCCTACTGTGTGCGAGATACAGCGTGAAGCTGATTTGATTTGATTTTTATTTAAAACTAGCGGCCCGCTCACGGCTTCGCCTGCGTGAACTTTTTTTTTTTTTGG
>JAKRZM010001289.1:460577-478777 GCA_036379175.1 Heliconius cydno galanthus | reverse complement strand
TCAACAAAATCTGGCACAAAATAACTAAATATCCGTCAATGGGTATCACAATTCAGAGCACAAGTAGAGAACGTTGTCGGTAACTAATGGAGCTTATAACAACGACCCTTGGTTTTTGAGAGTACGCAATAAGACCCACCAGAAATCTCATCGTGCACTTCTGTTAGACTGCTCGAAAGCTACTGATTGATCTCATTACGTTTCAGTCAGCTTTTATACTGTGTCTATAATGACGCGAAACGGAACTTCGAACATAACTGGCTTTCAAGGGCGCAGGGTGCAGGAAGTTTGACAGATCGGCGAATTCGACGTATGATCGATTTTAGTTCACAAGAATGCGGCCAATGTCGTTAACTTTTTAATTTAGACGAACAAGATTAAGTATGCAGCTTGTTCGTAGTTTAATTGTCTGCGTACATATCAGAGATTTATTGTACACTTGTAAAACTAGTGCAAATGTTGAGAAGTATTACATAATACTTAATGAAGGCCAGTCGTGGCGCAGGGGCACAACGTGGGACTGTGACGTGTGGGTTCGATACTCGTTCGAGGCAAATAATTTCTTTTAAATAGACATTTAAATTTATTTAAATGTTTAATTTTATTTCTTCACGACCACAAACAAACAGACAAAAAATGAAAAATCGTTGCTTTTGGATGTATTACGTTATTAGATACTATCTACTAATATATTTTTTTTATCTTCCATTTACAAACATTGATTTTTTACGATTTTATAATAAGTATAGATAAGTATATACTTCTCTAATAACATGTTTCTTTTTTCCATTTACTGTTGTTTGTTTGTAACAATTAATCGGTCTAATTGTATACACGGTTTCACCTTTCGACTAGACAACTTAGATTTTAGATAGTGGTTTGCATTGATTAAAAATATTATTCGTATTTGAATGCGCATTTAGGAGGTGATTGAATGTATAGTACTGATGACTGCTGGTTCGTATCCCGCTAGGGGAATATGTATAAAAGATAAATCATTATGGAAATTTATTTTATTTCGTACATATAGGAAAATAGATAATATTTATTTTATGAAAATATAAATTTAAATAAATATTTCACACTTGTACCCCTGCGCCATTACTGGCCTCCTCTTAACCTTCATTTTAGATCATTTGTATGCAAAAGATCTAGAAACCTAAATTAAAAAAAATAATTTATATATTTATAACCATTTCCCAAACGGGGATCAAATGCAGAAACGCCATGAGTTCACTTTAAAATTTAGCACTACAATAATTTAAATATGTTAACATATTTTTTTCTTTCGTTCTTATAATAACAATAAACTATATAAAATATATATACTTTCTAGATTCCTTATAGGGCTGCCCTGACAAGGTCGACATCATATTACTTACATAGGTAGGTACATAATACATATTTGTTTACTGTGGATCCGGGTTCCAATCAAACTTATAGGTTAAACACCTTATGAGTAGTTATGATAAAAATCTGTCTATAGTTAATACCAGCCCGCATATATAAATATTAATTAAGTGATAGATAAGTTGATAGACAGATTTGGAGGCTATCGAAATACTGAGAAAAATATCTGTAATATGCTTAAATTATTATTATCCGATTTCTGAGGAAATAGTAATAATAATTGGCTAGTTGCCTAACAGAATAAGAACTTGGTAATAAAATTTTATTGTTTCCTTTCCTACTATATAAAAAAGTTTTATTGGAATATTTTTTATAATTCATATAACAGTATGATATCAAGAATATAATTTATGAAGAAGCAATATCATAAGCACTAAAAAATAACATAGATATCCTTCAAAGAGTGTTTTTATCATTACAGTGAGCGAAGCGAGAGCTGATTTATGAGCGAAGTGCAATGCGACCTACAAAATTGATATAAGGAATGAAATGACAAAAATGCAAACTATAATAATTATGACATGTCGACTTCGTTGTGACACAAATAGGACGTGCCTTACGTTTTGTACGTGAAATCTGGAAAAATACTTGTATTTTTAATATAACCTACATTCTCGAATTTGGTTGGTCCTTATAACACATTTTTTTTGTAAGGAGAGAAAAAAGTGATTTATCGCTAAGGCTGCTGGAAGCTTTGCAACATGTAAAACGACAATTTTATGTTAACAATATTTAAATAACAAAATTTTCTTTTACTCCGCCTTTTTTATACAAGCATTGTCCAGTATTATTAATGATATAACCCCAGGATAAATAACAAAGAGTTTTATAATCTGACATTATAACAATGCGACCCCCGCGAAGCCGACAATGGGAAGTCAGGGGCAGCACGTAACCCTTGAACTGGGTCACGGTTCATTCACACTGACGCGAGAAAACGTTATCTATTTGGAAATAAGGAAATTTGATGCTCCTCAAATAATATCTATGGGATTAAAGCCAGATTTTTAAACCTCATTTTTTCTATGCTGCATATTTCCTCGGGTCTGTACGTGCACACCATGGAATGTTGTATCCCTAGACATAGTAGAAAATCGAAAAACAAGTGACTTATGTTCTCACTTTGCCTTACACGTAGTATAAGAAATGCGTAAATTAATAAAAAAAACATGAAATACACTAAGCTAAAAAAAGGAATATAAATAAAATCGATCTACCAGTTTACTTTCTCACGGGTATTACCCGCACTTGCTCTAAGGAAAGGGTTTCCCAAGGACACAATTATAAGTTTATAAGAATTTTTAACATTATTAATAGGCTTCTTAAAGGTTTTTTTTTACCTTTATGTATAAACACCATCGTGGCGCAATGGTACAAACGTGTGAATGTAAATATGGCGGTTCGATTCCCGCTCGGGGAAATGAATTACTTAATATTTTCAAATTAGCGTGGCGCTGAGATCCGCCATTCAACACCCATTGCCAATGCCCTACGGGATGATGAAAAAAAAAGGAGAAAAAAAAATTAACAATATAATATATTTCGTTTCATCACATTTGAATGAACACATCAGCGTTAAATCTAATTTATTAAAAGGTTTTTTTTCAAGTGACATTTTGCTTAACGTGAATAAATCCATTTATAAAACTCAATTTCAGTAATTCTTTTGTTATATATTTCTTTAATATATTCACACGTCATCGCGGCGAAATGGTTATATGTATTAAGCGATGGTTGTGGATACAATCCCTAGTAATAGTATTGTTTATATTTTGGTTTATTTAATGTAATAGCAAGACAAAGCCTTTATTCCCTTACAAAATATGTAATATCTCAATAAACAACATAAAAAAATGTATTCCAAAAAATAATATTTTAGCACTATTTTAACTCTTAATATTTCTGTAAAGTGCAGTTGACACCAAAATTATTACGTTGGCATTCATCATTCAACTGTTGGTTCATTCGTTCTTTAATTAAGAAGTATCCACTGAATATTTAAAATAAAAAAGAATAAATATCCTCAATAGTCACTATTTCTTATAGAATTCCGTCGTGATAAAATTATACTATAAAGTAGAATATCGTGTAAATAAAGTCAGATATTTAAGTTAAATTAATTTACTAAGAGACCTCGTGTTCAGCTCTAGTTATTTAAGTTTAAATATTAAGGTTGACATGCAGACGTCTACATGGTGCCATTTACATACAACCTTACTTACGGTTTCTTTATGCAAGATATATTTATTTAAGTATTGAAAGGTTAAGTTTAAATTTAAAATAACGTAATTTATGTAATTTGTGTGCAGGGGCATTAATTTCTTTCATCGTAATTTATCATATTTAGGCCATATTTTTTATAACTTCTATTTTAATGAAATAATTAAAGAATTTACTAGCGTATATACGTACTTGTAGTATACTAAAACATATAACGTGCCTCTCTGTAGACCAAAACTTAAATGAACTCCCAGAAACACTTGACTGGTTGTTCCAGACAATTTGCACATGTTTAAACTTCCTACATTTAATTAGTAGTGGAAGTTCATATGGGTATTAACTACTTTTTGACGCTCAGATAAGATGCAATTATTATATTTTTTTATATTAGTGAGAATAATGTTTGAATATATGAATATTCATAGATATATTTTTCTTACATTTTTGATATTACAAAAGTTGTAAAACATTTCTTCTCTCTTTTTAAGTAGGTACCTATATAACAGAAACTTTTTTTTTGTTTTTCTCATAAGGGTTTTGAAATTTTCATATAATAAATTGATGATATAATTTAATCTATATTTTTTTTTCACACGTATAACAAGAAGAAGTTTTACTCATATTCTTTACTGTCTTCTTAGTTCTTTGATGGCAAGGCTTTAATATTTTAATTAATAGTTCGTACTTTCGTAGAAGTTTGCCGACTTTCAAACTGAAAGTTGAACTGATCTAAGCAATTTAATTATATCGGGATTCCATTAAATTCAATTCCGCTTTATTTCTACCTTGCTAACTAGATTATACGTATTCACTATAGTTTTCTAAATAAGTTATTCACGCTTTATCACGCACATAGCATGCACTCAGCACCGGAAGCCTAGTGCCAAGAAACTTCGTTCGAGCAGAAATTTCCAGCAGGACTTCGAGTTGCGGCGTTCAACTCTGTACTTTATCTACCAATGCGAGGAACCCCAAATAATTCATTCACTCTATTGGGGAACGAATCCACAGCCATCGAATTTACATTCAGACACTGTCCCAATGAACCACGATGACCTATTTATAAAAAAAAAAAAATATATATTAAATCTACGAAATTTTAAACTTATAAAACACGTATAGTCCATATTAATAGATATAAACTCCAGTACATTACGTTTCATTAAAGCGTTAATATTCACTCAGTAGTTGAGCAAGAGTCATTAGTTGTAGGACTTATTGATGGGAACCTTTTATCTGTTCCAATCGCATCCCTACAGACATCACTCATTAGACCTTTTTTCATTAGAAAACTCGTGAACGTAATCGTGTAAACAAGGTTATTTACTATAAACGCGGCGAGAATATGTTTTTTTTTTTTTTCAGCTTCACAGACAGTAGACAGGGTAGACTCCATATAGAGCGTAGTGTTAAGACACTCCGCTGCCGACTTACCGCCGAATTCTGGAGGTATTGCGTTTTGATTGGCCACCGTGCATTACCGCGACACCAGAGCGAAGACATGAAAATATTAGATATTTAATTTCTTAGATTGACGCCACGCCACAGGTGGCCTAGATGACCTAGAAAATCTAATATAGTTAGTATTTTAAGTTAAGAAATACATTAAAAAACTTTTAATGTAATTATGACTATCATTAGGAGACAAATGTTGTCGCGGACTTTTATTAGAACTTTTAAAGAAGAACAATTTCTATACTTATATATAAATTTTACGTAGATTTAAGTTTTAACCGTTGACGTAGAGCACGCACTCGTTTTACAGCATTTATTATTGTTACTACATTCCTTTTGATCATAGGATGATGTAACATTGCCAATAACCTTCCTGAACAGCCTAACCTACCTGGACCATCCAAAACAATAAAAAAAATCAATACGAACAAATAATTCCTGAAATTAACGCTTTCTACCAAGCCAACTCTTTCAAAGTACTTATCGTATTAATATACAGTAAATGTATGTAAGTAACTATAAAAAGTAAGTAATAATTCTTTTTATCGATGTCTCCGACTTCCGTTTATTGGTTATTGAATAAAGCACTTCATACGTAAGTGGAGACCCAGATTCTTCCGGTACGATGAGTCTCGACGGTATCATGTCAATATGATTGTTAAAAAGAAGTAAGTATCTACTTATATTTTTCCTTCTTAAGTAAAAAAGAGAAACGCTGTGTAGAGACTTAATAGTGTTGTACTTGTATTTGGCCAAACTTATATGATGATTGCTATTAGGCAATTGATAGACGATTTTTATGATACAATTTATTATTATACATATATTTATGACAAAATCTATTATTGTCCCTTCAATATTCTAGGGCACAGGCGTAGGAATGGGAAAGGAGGAATTTGTACCCACTCCAAAAGTAGCGGATGGCCATCCTAGAATTTTTTTCAAAATATAATAAAATCAGAAAATTAAAGAAGAAACTTAAAACAAAATAATCAGTTCTAATCTAAAGTCGAAGCCTCCCTGGAAAATATCGTCAATATCATATTGAGGCAGATGCATTAGGCAAAAAACAATATTGATAAATGTTATTTTCACATCTAACAATATAAATCAATATTGTTGGGGATGAAAAGAAAATCCAAGAAAAAAATATTTATACTGTTATTATCATTTTTATAATTTAATTCTGTAGTTGGCAAAACGGTGTAGATCAATTTAGCTATGATGAATTACAAGGCGTTTTAATTTTACAATGAAAATTTGTTGAATTTTCGAAACAAAAATATATGAAGCGATTTGTACAATATTATATTTCATAGTTTTCTCTTTTATATATAAATAAATTGGCTGTAAAAGATTTTGTTTAATTCGAACTATGAAAACAGTAAAATAATATTTACATGTAGTGGGGAACAGAATGTCCTAACATTAGGTTCCTTCTGCTTACCTAGGTACTTTTATTTTATTTTATATAGTAGAGAATACAAATAAATTTTCAAAATTATAAAAGCCTTGTAATAATATAATAATAGTTTTAGAAAAACATTTTTATATCTCCTGAGATTGTATTAAAATGTTTTATAGTATAGTATAGATACTATAAAACATATTGCCTACATTTATTAAAACACGCTTTATCAACTTAACACCAAAATATTTTATACTACTATATATTCGAATATAATTAATTGGGAAGCCTGCAAAGCTCGAGCCGTCAAAATTTAATTTGAACATATTTTACACACACTGCTACTACCGTAAGGGGCGCCTACATCTTGTTTGTACATATATACGTCTATCTGTGAACGTTTACACATGATTGATCTCGTCTTTGATCTGATCTCGCGTTAAATAGTTTTAGATGTTTACACAAATGTAAGGGGAAGTTGAGACAGACCGTGTCTGTTTTATTGAATTATAATATGAATAGTGTTAGTTCAATTAGTTGGGTGCCTCTGTAAGCGTTGTGGAAATGAATTATTTTACATTTTAATTTCTACGCTCTGGTAACATGATGAAGCGAGGCGTTCTGATACTCTACGCGCAATGCTTCGGAAATTTGGCGGAAAGTAGACGGATTGTCTTAACTCTAGGTTCCTTCTGGCTACCCTGCTACGGACGAGATACAGCGTGGAACTGAAAAAAAAAACCTTACAAAATATTTGATATGCATATTTTAAAAGTTACTTTTACATATAGTACAAAAATATATACAAAACAAAGGTTTTGAATGACCTTTTTGACCTTTTTGACAGACGCAGCCTATTCGCTTCCGGCTTAATTGAACAAAGTGAACTAAAAGGCAGTGAAATGTTTTAATTAATAAAAAAAGGTTTCTTACATTTTTTGATTGAATCGACAACGTTTATTTTGTATATAAGACAAAGAATATGATCGTTTCTTTTAATTTTGGGTATATGGAGTAAAAATACTAGAATGCATTTTAACAATGTATAATTGTAATAAAACTTAAATCAACAACGGTGAAAGTGCGTAACTATATAAACATTGAAAATCTGTAAGTAATAAAAATGAGGCGATTGTGATGCCGCAGCCGGCCTAGAAATTATTTTCATTTCTTTACTCTGGTAAAGAAGACAAATCACGACGTTGAATTCCGCCATGGGATACAAAATGTTTAGAAAATTGGGCATTTTTGGGGAACCGAGTGTCTTAATTCTATCTCCTATCAAACCTGCTAAATGCGGAACACAGCGTGAAGCTTATTTTCCTCTTATACTTTGTACATTTCCAATAAAGTCGATAATGTGTATTTAAACGAACCACATATTCAAACTGTTAACTTACCTGCACAAAGCTGAGAAAATGCAGTGTCTGTGACACGGCTCTCCATTTTTCACCAATCAGACACTATATACTTGATGAGGAAAACTATTATCTCACTTTACAGGGTCGGAAAAGTATAGATACAAATTTAGCCCAAGATAGATAAAATATATAACTAAGATTTTAAAAAATGTTTGTAGTTATTGTAAATTATTATATAGTAAGAGGTGATGGTGGCGTAAGAAATTATTATCATTGCCATATTTGTATTAAGGCAAATCGCTGCGTTGAGTTCTGCCACTAAACGGACAGAAACCAAAGAATCGACTGTTTTCAGACTAGAGTGTCTCTGTCTATTCTGCTCTGTGGGAAAATACGTGAATAATGCTGTTAGGTTATAATATTAATAACAAGCTTAAAACACCAAGGGTAAATAAATTACTTTCCGAATAAAAATATTAAAAGCAGCGGGGAATTTGTACGATTTCCCACAAAGGATATCTTTAACGTAACCATCGCCGCCCGCCCTCGGGGACGCTCTCGATCCGGTAAATATTTCTTTTTAATTACTGGCTTATGTTACAGAAAAAACCTTTTTTTTATATTTTTAGAGAACAAAATTGAATTAAACACACAATTTTTCTTCTCTTAAACGAGGATATTTTAATTATAAAAACAATAAATCCTTATCTTTATATAATGTTATAAATGTGGAAGTGTGAAAAACACGTTTTCATGCGTAAATTATTCAACTAATATACATATATCTAATCTAGAAATTTTGGAAATATTTTCATAATATTAAAAAAAATATGTTGCTATATATAAAAAATCTATATATGAATAATAACATACATTATTTACTTGTTACACAAGTATATTTTAAAATGAAGCATATTTTTAAATGCTTAAACGAACTTGAATTTCATTATTTCATATATTTTTTATGAATATTGACAGCTACTTAAGTACTAAAATCAACGTGAGCGAAGATGTGGTCAAAAGTGTTTGCCCCTTTTAATTTTTTACACAGTAAGAGATCAATTAAAAAGCTTTTTGCAGTGTAATGAAGCCTGTTCAGTCTCGTTATGGCTATCGATGCTAGGTGGATAAAAAGAACGCAATTATAAAAATATTCTAGAATTTTCTTTTTACTTTAGTTGAAAAATGTATATTTAAACGCATTTTTCTGATTTCTTTTCATGGAAGAATTTTTACATTACTAAATTATTGAATGAATTATAGAATTTAAAAATTTGTAGAGTCCATTTCTATTTTTAATCTATGCTTTATTAAATCTAAACCTAAAGTAAAGAGTAGTTTCGAGATGTAATTATAATTAGTATTTTTCGTTGTATATCGTTGTAGTTTAAACTTAGGACAATGAAACGTTAATATAAAATAACGTTTCGTTTTCCTATCTTTAATCCTTTTTAAACCTAGATATATCCTATCTAAAACTAAAAATAAAAAGAATACAAACCAAGTATATGTAGTATTATACTATAGAGAGATTACTAAAATAAACTTCCAAATCTCTTTACCTACAATAATAGTTGTCTAAATCACCACTCATACGTGAATCATTAGCGATAGAGGCAATATCGATTATAATAACAATAAATTAAGGTTATTTACGCCTCGAGCACACGGCCGCCAGCTAATTTGTGAATAGCGTGTGAGCGAACAATTAGGTTTAAACGGCCCTATCATCTTTTATTTAATAGTTTTTGGTAAGAGATGAGGATGTACAGAAATTATGATATTATTTGATGTAATGAAAGCTATGTAAGGTTATATCTTTGGCTCCACATTTCACGCTAATATTTTAACTTTTTCATGTTTGATATTTAATTTCCTCGAGTGGGAATCGACTCCCACATATTCTACAAGCAGTCGCGTTTACAGTCACTGTACACGGTTTTGCCCCTCTGGCACGACTGGTCTATCATAGAATTAAATTCAATATATTCAATAGAACAAGAAGGACTGAAAGAAAAAACTAAACGCAGCACCTTATCTAAAGAAAAAGAAGAATACGTATACCAAATTATTGTAGAAATAAACGCTATTCGGAGCTAATTTTGAATTTACTCGTACATCCGCTGCATTAAGGCAGACATCCTAACTCCGATGGTACCTTTGTGCGAGTGCTATGAACATCCACCAAGCAAAATGTCACATTCACAAAGCTACTTTTGCTTCTGTATTTCATATAGAGATTTCAATTTTATGAATATTTAATTAAAAATATATAATTCTTTAACAATAATTTTAGATCATAAATTATGTTTTAGTACACTTACATATCGATATTGGTAGGCAGATTATTAACCGGATAATTGTAAATATTCCATTATTTAGTAGAAATGTAAAATGCAGTAGAATTTCCAAAAAGAACGTTTAGGCAATCCAAACTTTTTGTCCAATTTTCGAGACATTGTGTATTTAGAAGCGGAATTCAACGCCGCATTTGTTTTGTTACCAGAAGAAAGAAATGAAAATCATTCATTCGCCCATGTGGGAACTAGAGCCACAGCCGCACACGTCCACAGTCAATAATTATGCTGTCTTCATTAAATATTAAGAGATAGGTACAGTATTAAACGTTTCTGTCATTTTCCAACTTATGTCATGACAAAGAAAATGCAATATGTGTCCTATTTTACACTTTGTGGCTATTACGCGCGGGCCGCACATCATGTGTCATGTTTAGATTAAGCTATCAAGGGAACGCCAACTTTACCCAATTTTATTTAAAAACAAGTTTCAATTATGTTTGTGTTTGTATTACTATTACATTTTTAACAATTTTACCTGAAAAATATAGAGGATTTTTATTCTGAGCTGAATAATTTAACCAGGCATATGTATATTGACTGTACATCGTATTTTTCTTTTTGGCCACCCTCAAAAATTACGTGAAAATAATAAAATACTATACAAAAATTGCGTATAACGTCGGTATTATACGAAAATCGTACGAATCAGTATTATTCGAAAATTGTAACTGGCCTTAAAATACGATGGATTAAAATTAAAAATAGTAAAAGTAAAATTTGAATCTAGCAAAAATTAAATACAATTAAAATAAACTAAACACAAATCCCTTATAAATATACTGTCTATATCTGTATTATATATCCAATATATATTTCAATCTATTTATCTGTTGCCCGACGCTGATTGAGTTCGTGAAGAAGCAATATGGAGACTTCCAATCCCCTTAAGCAAGCGAAGTCACTTCAATTGGAGTTCCCGTAAAGAGATTAGTGTTTGAGTAATTCAAGCCCTAACTATTAGACGTTCAGTCGACTAGTAAATTAACTGGCCTTTAAATTTACCTCCTAGATTTAGCCAATAGCAATAATTAATTATTATTTAGATCTCGGGTTCTACGTTTATCCCAAGTGTTTCTCGTTTTAACTCATTGGAATGATTTTAAATATTTGTTCTTTACTTACTATTCTTGTTGACATTTTGTTTCTTTAAATCTTTCTTTAGAATTAAAATTTATGTATTAATTTATTAATATAATATATATTGTATTTGTACATTATTATGAAGAATATAAAAATTTACGTACATTTACATATTTGAAGTTTAAATTTTAATATAGCCACTTAAGTTTTAATTTATACTTAAACACATTCTAATATACCTACGTTTTTCGTATAATACTGATTTTATAACATAATCTTTCAAAAAAACCCGCAAAGTAAAGAACAGCCCTCAATGTTTGTAAAAGTTTTAATTAAAACAGATTACGTGAACCAAGAATAATTTCAAAGGTTCCGCAGATAATGGGCCTCTTTGGTGAATTTCTTTTCTTATTTAGTATAAATAATTCACAAATGTTCTGTAATCGTAGCCTGCCTTTGTCTCCCGGGGGGAGATAATTAGCCGGGATATCAATTCGAGCTTGGCTTGTGACGGATGCCAACTTCGCTTTAGAATCAACATGGCGACGAATTTATCTTTTGTCAGCGTTTCCTTTCAATTCTGTTAACGAGACTCGTGGCAAACTAATTAATTTTGCAACATATTGTAAGGATTTAAGGCCATGTTAAGGAGATACATGCCATGTACACAGCTTTTTAAGTGTGTTTGTGTGACAAATAATATTAATTAAATTTATATCTATTCTATTTTCAATTGGTTGCGGTGTTGTCATCACTCGGTTTTACAGTTTCCGTTCTTGGTGAACTACACGCTAAACTTTGTATGACCACAGCGGAAATGCATATATTAATAGTACTTAAGTATAGATAATTAAGTAATAGAATTCTACTATAGTCCCTAAATATGCAGTAAACAAGTAATTTTCATAAAAGGTAAAAATCACGTTATGGAAATCGATCGACGGATCAATTCTATCTACACATTTCATTCCTATCCTATGTTCAGCGATTATCAGTGGTTCAGTAAATATTTGAGAACTTGGGTGTTTTTTGAAAAAAAGGAGGAGGAAAAAAGGAGTGTCTTACCACTAGGTTCTTTGTTTACCCTACTATATGCGGTAAGCGTGAGACTAAAAGAAATAACATTTGATTTACCAAACAATTCCAACTACTCGCTAACCCACCATTTTTCCCTTTTATATAGGACAAAGATGTAACATCTCCGTAGGTCACGTCTTTTTTGCAAACTCGATTAGCAATACATAACTTAGTTTAGATTCTCATTTGTGCATTTGGAGCGACGCCAAGAATGGCTGCGAATTTCACGATTTTCCTCCTCACCCGACAACGTCTCATGTAATTTTCATCTTTCACTTCGATATTGCGGACTTTTTCGGCATAGAGTGGTCGATTTATCCGCTTATGCATAAGCTGTTTGATTTGATGTTTTGAATTTTAAATTAACTTAGTTTTAGGCAGAATAATTGTGAGATTTTTTTTGTTTATTAAGCAGATAAGTCAACCATGTCTAAACCTCTATGATTAGTTATTTACTAGAGATACTTTTCCGCATTATATGTCTTTATTTAATTTTAGAAAATTTTGAATATTGATAAAATTTATAACTTCTCAGACAAATCTATATAATGTAACGAAAGTAATAAGACTTATTCAAGTAGGTACGTTCATTCGCCTTATCTTTTCCTTAATCTTAAAAAAGTTGAACATTAAATAGACTAATTCCGTAATTCTTTTATTATATGTAAAGAGAAACAATTTCGGCATAAAATTCTTTAAGAATATCTATTATTAATAAGTAAATAGGTAAACTTTAGGGCTAAAACACAAAAAAACACAAGTCATCATTAAGAAATAAAAATTTTTATTATTATCAGTTCAAATATCGTATTTACATTCTTTCAAAATGATTAGAAGCACATTGTTTACATAATTAAAATAAATGAAATAAAACCATTTCATCGAATTGCAACATTATATAAATCAAGTTAATAAAATAGTAAAATACTTGTATTACACAATCGTAACTAAAATAAATCTCATATAATTCCCATTGGTGTGCGGATATCATTTATATCTGTCAAAATCTTTTATTTCCAGTTTACGTTTTATACTACATAAATAGAGTAGTCAGAGGGAACCCCTAATGTCGAGAAGTTGCACTCCGCCAAAATTAAAACTCTAAACCGCCAAAAGGCGGAAAATAAAGATCTACCAAAGCGGGGAAATAAAAATAATTAATCCCTGCTAATGGGAATCGAACCCATAACTGTGGCGTTTACAGTCAGACGAGAACCCACTGGGACACGATTACACGATGGCCTGTTATATATGCACACATATTAGACATATAAAAATGCAATGTTAGATGCACTTTTGTTTAAAAAAATAAAATATGCCATAGCAACGCCATTTAAAATATCAGACTAACAATAGATCCGCAGTAAATAAAGTAAATTTACTGCTAGACAAGTAGTAAAGAAGACCAAAATACCTACTACACTCGCAAGTCACTGCTTAATATTTACGTAGATATTATTTATTTTGTATATTAAAAAAAATAAAAAGTAATAAATAAACAAAGTATTGAAATTGGAAACTAAATTTAATCATAGAGATCTTATTAAAGGATATTGACAGATATAAATTTGTTAATATAAAACGATGTAATGGAAACAGTTTCGTTGCACCGATATATAAGAGTCAAAATAAACTTAAATCCACTGCAACTATTAAAAAAAACATAATCAAAACGTAAAATGTATTGAAAATAACATTCTTCCCTATCTTTTTCCATTTCATTGTCTAATATCATCGCACCGTAAATAAACAATGGCAACACGTAGGACTGGAAACCAAAGTTGGGCAAATTTTAATTGCAATTAACAATTAAATATTAATAATTGGTTATCAAATTATTAAAACGTAATTGTTAATTGCAATTAATATTTACCTAACCCTGTTGGAGACAATTAAAATAATAAAAAAAATAAACTAATACAACTATATACACAACGTCTACCTCAATTGTAACATCAGTTCATCATTTTACAAATGCATAATTCATATTACGCGACTATATCGCCATTCGTTATTTTATACTTGTTACTGGACGATAAAATAAAAAAAAAGAAAGAAAATAAGATAAAATGTAAAAAGGGTTAAAATTATTTAAAAATTGAAAAATTAAAATGGAATTAATTGGTTAAACAACAAGTATTAAACAACGAGAACCATTCAGTTAAATGCTCAATATCAAACAACATATTATACTTATGTTACGTAGCATCGCAAGATGCCCGGTGCCTCACTCAACGGGTGACCTCCACTTATTACATAGAAAAACTCAACAAACCATATACACTGAAATGTATTGCGTTTCTATACAATTTACTCACTAATTTGGTGTTTGGGGCCGAATTAGGGTTAACTAAGCCGAGAGAATGGGAAACGGCATCCGACTAACGCCGCCAAGTTGGGTATTCATTCACAGTGGCACAGTCTCCGTGGTCATTAGACTTGGCACTACATTACACCTGCACAATAACCGAAGTAAAACAATGCAAAAACACAAATTAATGTCACGAATGGGTTTTAATTCGTTCACAAACAAATGTTTCCGTCGTAAACTCCGAAACAAACTCCAATGAATACCGTTTTCAAATTAATTTCTATACTGATTCTAAATATAATTCTAAACTTTACGTTCAATCGTTTGTCGTTCCCCACTCAA
Source organism: Heliconius cydno galanthus (assembly GCA_036379175.1). Taxonomy (NCBI): domain Eukaryota; kingdom Metazoa; phylum Arthropoda; class Insecta; order Lepidoptera; family Nymphalidae; genus Heliconius; species Heliconius cydno. The sequence goes on along the minus strand of JAKRZM010001289.1, from coordinate 463,753 downwards.
TGTTACTCTTCTAATATCCGTAATCAAAAACGTCCCTAAATTCACGGAATAAATTTCACATAAATAACCATCACATCTATAGCATTACCTAGAATTGTCTATACTTCTATAGTAATACGTAGTTGTAAGTCAAGGGACATCTATGAATACGGACGTAAAGCTCTGTATTCACTACACTACACTAATTACACGCACTACCCGCGCACATTGACAACTTGATATTAGTATTTGATATTATTTTCTAAAGTGGCAGTGAAAATACGACTTCAAGACTCAATCCGTATGGAACTTTATCGTATTAAAATGTTGAGTAATATTCTATTTCATTAGCTTGAAATAAATAATCTAATTAAATAGTATAATAAGAATCCTATATAGATTTGATAGCCAGCACTGACATTCATAATCTCTCTCTATCTTATAATAATAAACGGAAAGAGACGGTATTACCTTACCAGGGACTTATCGGGCGAAGCTTACAAGACAATAGTTTAACTTGTCAAAACCTTTCAAATAACCGTTTTATTGTTTTCATTTACGTAACCGAATGCAATGGGAAAATCTACTCACAGACTTGCATTGTCTCTGCAAGATGTTCCCGAGATTGGAAACTATAATAAATCCTTGAAGGACGACGTTCCCAACATTCAGGAAAGTATGAAACTCTTGGATGTGATATAACTTTTAGAATATCTTTTCCGAAGTACGCAGCGAAGTGCAGAGTTTCTTGGCACGATATTTTATTAAATTTTCTTATTGGTAATTTAGTCTATTCTAAATTTCTTACTGTAATTTATTCTGGTTATTACTACTACTGCCGCTATTTTATTGCTTTAATGGAATTTATTTCATTTATTTAGTATCTGCTGTCTAATATTAGGTTTATTTTAAGAAATCGATAGTCGTATTTAGTGTAAATTATGACAAAAACGAAAATAGTCATAATAACAATATTCAAGTTGCCAATGTGCCAGTGTCTACGCACCCCCTAACCTTACACGTGAGGGACCACTAAAATTTCACTAAACTGGTAAATTCACTAATCAGCTAGACAACTAGCCCCACCTACGATTGTCGTATCGATTAAATAGTATAATTTTAATAATCGAACCTATCACGTTATTTTACAAAAGGACGGTCCCACACTTATCAAACTTGAGATCTGTCATGATATTATAAATTTTATTTAGTTGACGTCTCTACGTATCGGGTATTTGATAGTTTAATACATTTGACTGGAGTATTGACTGTAGACATTTTGAAAAAAAAAATCGTTTAGTGTAATAAATAAAACACCATCAAATACCCTTCATTTTATATTGAAAATATTCCATCGTTCGCTTCACCGAAACCTTAGCGAAGAGCGATACGGTTCAAACAAAAGTTAAGAGACATTGAACAATCTAATCAGCTAAGCCATTATAACTAGCAAACGAAATCGATGTTCTCTAATCGAGAAAATTTGTTGAAATCGTTATCGATATTCCCATATATTAGATACATATCCGATAACGACGTACGATTATAAGATGCGAGTTATAATTGCGGTTATCGATATCGATTAAATCTCTATCCCGACAGATTGTAATATAAAGTTCGAATAGCACCGCAGGAATGTGCAATAAGACGCCAAATAAAAAAATAAAGCTCGAATACAAAATTATAGCATTTATTTAAAATCTTTGTTCGCATCAATTCATATTTCCGTACCAGGCGTCAATAAACTGATAAGTCGACATACACATATATTTTTTAATCGTAATTAGCATAGGTCTATTCTACTGGATTAACTAAATTTGTGAATTTTTAAATTCTCTTTCATCAACCTATTCACGCCTGATACGAGTTTGATACAGAGTGTTAAGATATATCCCTTACAATATAAATAAACCTCTTCAAAATTTTTACCAAAATTATGAGCATTTAGCGTAAAAATCTTTTTTCTTTTTAAAATAACGTCGTACTCTCAGTAATAGATAAATGGCACACTGCTCTGTTACATATATTTATATATAGTATATATATATATTTATACAAGACCGGTACACACCTATCAGTATACCTTGTCACCATACAATAATTGAATTACATGGATGGATATATTAGAAGCTTAATAAGCGATAATTTAACAATAAAGTCGAAGCGATCGACGGATTTAAGGAGGTAAGGATTTCTAATTTGCATGAATTAACCGATTTTTAAGTGATAGTTTTTAATACTTTATAACTTTACTTCGCCTTCGCACCAGACAAAGGAAAGATTTGAAAATATTTAATTTTGTCGGGTGGAAATTGAACTTATAGCGTATTTACAAAAGACGAAGTTCCATTGCACTACGATGGCTTCTTTTATTCTGTATCTTTAAAACTGTTTCCTTTTAGTTTGAAATATAAACCAATCATAATAATTATCTTTGATTTTAAATAAAAATGATAAAGGAGAAAATATATATTGACACTAAAAATTTTATTATTTTCTACGTATAAACAATAAAAAAAGTCGATAAATCCTGCAAATTAGTAATTCCTTTAACAGTTATCAATTTACCTTTATTATTAGGAGGGGAGAGAAGTTTGGACTATCACGAAATTTTGGTCCGTCGAAAAGAAAGAACCTTATTTCGACCGTACATTATAAACTATAGGAATTTAAAGGTACTAACTAATAATGTCCCGCAGGTTAGGAACGAGAACAGTAACGTGGGTCTAGTCTTCTTGGTGTAAACTTACGCCTTCTACTGTGAAGATTGACACTTCTGTAACAAATACGTTCATTCTATTAAACATTATAAATGCATAAATCAAATCTATATCTATGTTAGGTCCATGTGCCATTGCTTAATATTTTTTATTTATTAATATAATAATTAACATTGTAATAATTAATATTTATTAATAAATAATTAATTCTCTACAAATTCTTAAGATACCATGTTAAGTTATAATAAAACGAGTTGAAATCAAGAAATGCAACAATCTATTATACAACATAGTTAATAGTTATTTAAATAATAATTAGTTATTTAAACATTTCTTTTTCACTCTGGTAAGATAAAATATTTTAATTTCTGCCAACCATCATTTAAGATCAGAAAATGACGACTAGTCTCTTAGCAATAATCTCCGAGCGATGCGCGAATCCCTAAAACCAACAATCACAAAACAACTAACCATCCG
>JAKRZM010001289.1:437607-460446 GCA_036379175.1 Heliconius cydno galanthus | reverse complement strand
CGTGGGAAGGCGGCGGCCAGCGGGCGCGCCGGGCACGCGCCCCAGCGCGCCACATGCGCGCGCAGTCCGCTCAGCCGCGACACGCCGGACCAGCTCTCCTCTGTTGGTGTGCCCACCACCTGGCGGAATTAGAGAGTCTGATGAGCATTGATGCGGTCTACAGCGGTGCACGTTTGCCTAGTCAATACCTATTGACTCTGTTTTTGAAGACCCCCACATTGTAAGACATAGGAAATACAGATGCCGGCAATGAGCTCCAATCTCACGCAGTGCAGACAAAGAGAGTCTTCGCAAAATAAAGTTATACCTATTACATGTACCTATTTTATATATAAAATGTAAAGATGATAAAACTGAACACTGTAAAGTACTAAAATGAACTCAAGTTTAGTAAATATAGACATCAATAAGTACTCTATACATTTATACCTTATTTAATTTTATTTTACAGAATAAACTAAATTCAATTACAATTAATACAAGCTGTAGTCACCAAAACTGAAAATCTTTTATTAATAAGAATTTATATTTGATTAATTGCTAAAAAAAATATCTAAGTAGCAGTAGGTACTAACTCTACCAAAAATACTTTATTTATACAGAAAAAAAAGTAACAACACCGAAGTACTACGAAACCAACCCGCGTAGCTATTAAATAATAAAATTCATTCGTGAGCTATAAAAGTTCCACATAAAACTACAAAGTTGAGCAATGAAATCCTTCATAAATACATTACGAATGTTTTTACTAGCGCCACTTTGGAGGCGGAAAGGTCAAGAGTGAAACAGTTGTAGTTATGTTTGACAGATTACATTACGACACTGTGTTTCAACTTCTAGTAATACAAGAATTTTATGAATGTTGTTAAACTAGCAAGCGATAGGTAAAGTTCTTTAATAAAGTTTACGCTGTTATCTATATGACTACAAAGCTAGCTATTCTTAGTAAATGTTACACAAAGGATGACCCACATTTTTTTTATGATTACTACAAATTACCTTACAAGAAAATTACATTATTAATTAGGCTGGTTATCATAAATATCAGTTATTATTATAATTAATTATATAAACAAAAAGCACAACACATTAAATATTCAACAATAGAACATGAAAGTTCATGTCAGCAAAGTAAGTGCTTATAACAACAGGATTTAATTATAACTAGAGAACTGACAGGTACAATACGCGTTGCTATAGCAACGTGTACTTTATACAGAAGCATATATTGTCAAATATGTGCAAAAGTAACAAAGACAACACACAAGTTGTAAAAGAGATACAAATTTCAAGTATTAATACATATACATCAATATAGTTACCTTAAATATTTTATCAAGCTGGTCATTAGTGTCTCTAACGCCGGGGAAGGTGGGCACTCCGCACAGCATCTCCACAAATATGCACCCAACACCCCACATGTCTAACGACGTCGAATACTCTGTGCTACCTAATAGGACATCTAGAAAAGAAAAAAAACACATTACTATAAAAAATATTTATTTACATGTACATTTTTTAGCTTCACACTGTGTCCCGGAGGAGATTTAGTGTTATGTCACTGTTTTCTACGCACTGCGGGATTTTCGTAACATTATGTATTAAGTAATGGAAATCAACCTCACGCTTAGGAGAAATGAAAATAATTTAAAACATATTTTAATAAAATTACTTTATTCATAAAGCTACAAAAGAACACGTTTACAAAACAAAAAAAGTTATGATTTATAGTGAAACGATTTAATTTATTCTTACATTGAAATGCTAACGTAAATTGAAATCGGATGTAGTATCGACACAATGCACATGGCATCATTCAATTTAAAAGAATTACTCGCAGAGGACACGTCAGTATTGAAAATAGTTGTCAAGTGAGATTAAACAAAATGTCGTTAAATCCATTCATAAAATGTTAACCTACGTTGTTTTTAAAATAATATAATCAAAGTTATATTTTATTATGTTAATCCAAAACCTAAATATATAAGCCAATAAAATGCATATATTGTAATAGTTTATTTGAAAAACAATTGTTTTTTTAAGCTATAGCAGGATAAGCAATGAGAATCTAGTGTCAAAACACTCCGGAATTTTCACGTGACTTCTATAAATTGACAGTAAAATAATCATCTAATAAAAATGTATATAGAGTGAAAGCCAATTACTTTCATAATTTTATTAAAAAAGTTCATAAACATAAATTAAAAAGCGAAAGGCAAAATTTAAAAGCTATTAAAAACAATAAAAACAGTAAATATTAAGGAAATTTCCTTGTAACGCCTTCACGTTTTATGAGGGCCGAGATCGTAAAACATGACAGAACAGAATTATATTTTTAACATGGAAAAATAATTACATAAATTATGTACGACAAAGCCTCATTAGGAAGTCCTGTGTTGAGAGTTCTTGTGATATAAAATGTGACATATTTATCATATAAAAGCTGGGACGATAGATAAAGTAATCTTAGTTATTTTTACGTTGATAAAAGCTTCTTTTAAGTAGAAAAAAATCCTTTCGCTCCATTTATATGAATAAGAAAAATGTTAAGGTATATATTTATTTAAGCTGTAAACTATATAACGGCTTGGACATTCGTAATTGGTTTAGTATTAATATTCTCTTTGAAGTTAGTTGTAAAGTTGTTAACATTTATAGGTTTAACCCAGTTCGAGTTTAAACTTCGCTGTTAACTTAGGAATTCTATAAAGCTTGTTTTAGAACTTTTCATCTACAAGTTTTGATTTTCATCTTTGCAATCACAAAATTCTGGGACAGTAAAAAATTACGTTGCTTGTTGAGTGGCGGAACTCAACGCCGCTCTTTGCCTCGAGAAATAAAAATATAAATGTAAATAAATATTTCACTTCCTCGAGTGGGGATCGAACCCATAACTCGCGTTACAGTCACACTCACAGCCGCTGCGCCACGACGGCCTCATATATAATGAAAATAATTTAAATAATAATCACAATATTAGTTAATAGTTTCCAAACTACAATAAACGATTATATTTATACAAATTGAAAGTACTGATTCCTACCTATCCAAAACTTGAGATAAATTGGGTGAAAGACTTGAATAGCTATCGAGATCTGTAGTATCATTGAAAAATCGCTATTTTGATTGTCAACCGACTCTCAGATAATAAACCTGCATTATTGAAAGGTAACTTCATATACGAGTATAAAATTTTATTGATTGCTGAATAATTTAAAGCAATTTTGTTTATCACAAAACATTTTTATATTCTTGTTTGAATATATTCTAAATATTTTAATTATTTGCAACTAAATATTTACATTTTGTAAAACCTTCATGCTGATTTCCGCAGATTAAATCTAGTGTTAAGGCACTCTGTTCCCAAGTTTCCTCTTAATTTTCAGAATATTTCGTGTTGAGTGAAGGAATTCCACGCTGCGTTTTGTATTGTTATCAGAGCGACGAAATGGAAAATAATAAATTCCTTATCAAGTGGGTATCAAACACACAATCTACCTTATTTAAACATATAAATACTCGTATACATTATGTAAAACAATATAAATGATACAAAACTAACCTGGCGGCCTGTACCACAGCGTGACAACTTCGTGCGAGTACGTGTGGCTGGGGACCGACTTCGCACGAGCCAGTCCGAAATCCGCTAATTTCAATTCACCGTGTGAACTTATTAATAAATTTTGTGGCTTCACATCCCTATTTGAAAAGTAAAAATATATGTTATTTATTTATTTCAGCTTCCATTCTCTACTTTTCGTCCTTAATTTCATACGAAATATTGGGAGTGCAGAACTTAACGCCGTTCATCTCACGGAAGATAAAAATAACTCATTTCCCCGAGTGGGTATCGAATCCACAACCAACCGTTTACTGTCAGATCCACTGTCTCAAAACATATATGATAAATTTAATTAATTTTATTCCATATGATTTAGCCTTCACTTTAGTGTGACCTTCCGCTGCCAGTTGACATACTAACCCTCGTAGAAGCGATGCCAGTTATATATATAATTATAAAAGTTACTTGAAATTATATAACCTTGTACCATTCACTATAAGTGTAATAGAATTAAATTTATACATTCCACGAAGTAGAAAAAGTAAAGGTTTCTTTAATCTACAATACAAAGAAATAATAAGAAAGTATATAAGGTCAACGTATACACCTAATTTACAGCTCTCATAAAATTGAATTATATGTAGCTTCACGCTCTATCCCGCAAATATAAAAGGCAAAGGGAACCTAGTGGTAAGACAATCCGTTCCACACTCACCGCCCAATTTTCGATACTTTGCGTGTGGAGCGACGGAAGTAATATCAACTTATGCCAATGTACTAAATAATTAAATAAGACATTAATTAGACAGTAACGCGTTCTTACCTATGTAAAACCCTTCTCCGGTGACAGTAAGCGAGCCCCCGTAGAAGCTGGAACATGAATAGCCTAACGTTGTGTCGGTTTAGACCGCCGGGGTGCATCTCCATGTATTGTGATAAATCTGTATCCTATATAAAGACACATAGATTAATCACCTTCAATATACCAAACAACAACTATAAAACAATAAATAATTTAAAACATATACAACATAAGTTAAACAGAAAATAAACTTTGGAGTAACATAATGTGAAAAAAAATCCTACGGCTATACATTGGCTACGCTACGAATTCCCTTACTTGATAAAATGTAAAGAAAACAAAAATTATAAGTGAAAAATAACATTATCTTTATAGATTAAAACATCTTTCTATAAAAAAAAATATTTTTCAATCTCATGCTGTATCCTGTGTATAGCAAGGTAGGAAGAGCAAACCTAGTGTCAAGACACTATCTTTTCCACCTTCAAAACAACACGCAAGTGTCAAATAACAAATCTCAACGCTACACTTTGTCTTACCATCAAAATTAAAATAATTGCTCCGAATGGGCACCGAATCCACACCTATCAAGTTTTCAATTAGACGCGGACCACTGCGCAAAGATCCACAGGCTTCAAAGATTACATAATAATAATAAACCTCTATTCTCTATTCTCTACTTACAACAAATTCAAAAACAAATGTCAGTGTCTCCCTAGTATGTACAATGTCGTGCAGAGTGACGATGTTGGCGTGCTTCAGTTCTTTGAGCAGCGACGCCTCGCGTATCGCCGTGAAAGGTGCGCCCTCTTCCTCTTGTAGCCTTATCTCTTTTAAGGCCACCACTTGCTGTGTTAAACTATAACAAAAACATTTTTCATGTTAATTGCAAAGCTCCTATTAAGCTTTTGGCAGCCATATTATATATATAGAGATATTTTTTTTACCATTAATTAAATAGATCTATCATAAATCTGAATTTAGAGAATATTACAAAAATAATTAATTAAAAACACATAAATCTAATAATAAACTATTTAAAAGTTTCTGATATTATACCTAAATATTATTTAAAATTATCTCAGGCAGCTTGACGTTATTATTTAAGTACCTATATATAATTTGTCAATATCAACCATAAAAGAAAAACCGGAGAGATTTGTACCTAGAGTAATATAAAACTTCAATTAAAACACAAAGGTTATTGAATTCTTAACCACCCTTCGAAAATACAAAATGCAAACGACTTTCTATTGTATGGAACTAAACAATGTATTTAACAACACAGGATGCGACACCGTAACGTGTTACGTACGCGAGTGGCAAGTTCCTTTAACGCCATCTTGTAATGGGGAGTTAATTATTCAATCTCAAGTATTCGTAAACTAATTTGTCGAGGGTGCGAGGCATACAAATTGCCTGTATACTTTAAATGTCTAAAGTCTAAAGGTTTTTTTCAATTTGTTTATTTTTTTTTAGCTTCCCGCTATATCCTCCATGTAGCAGGGTAGGCAGAGGCATTGAGTGACGAAACTCAACGCCGCGCTTTACGACACCAGAACAAAGAATTGAAAAATTTAACCATTTCATTTCCTCGAGTGGAAATCTAAGCCACAACCTGTCGCGCTTACAATCACGCTTGTGCCACTACTGGCCTCGAATTTTATTAATGACATATAACACTTAAAATGTATTCCTGAAGAAAAGAAAACAAAATATAATATTAATTTAACAAAATAAAAATATAACATAAATAAGAACCGAATATTTAAAAGCTCATTTACTCTCTTCTAATAATTTAGCAGTAGAATATCCAATAAAGCGTAAGAATAGAGCGTTCAGCAGATAATAAGTTAGTACTTGTAGATTGTGCAAGAAATCCTAGCCCACGTAGAAAATCTGTAGTTCCTTGTTTAACCAGTATTAGCTCTATTCGAACCCGTCTCACTAACTCGCTAGCGTTAGCGAAAACTTATGCATTAATTGGAGTTGCCCAAACATTTCTAATCATGTTCTAGGAGCCCAGTGAACGTGTTAGTGCCTCAATTAAAAGGTCACTATCGATTGTATAATATAGCATAATAACANAGGATAGGCAGGATGTCTCTTGCTAAGACACTCCGCTACACTTTCCCCATAATTCTGGAAAAATGCGTGTTAAGTGGCGAAACTCAACGCCGCGTTTTGCGGCCTAGAGCGAAGAAACGAAAAATTTAATATTTTAATTCACCTCGTCACCTCGCACACATTTGCCTCGAATTCTATTACTTGGGAAACTTAAAACGTGTTTCTGAAGAAAAGAAAACAAAATAAAATATTAGTTTAACAAAATACATAAATAATAATCGAATATTTAAAAGCTCATTTACTCTGTTCTCATAATTTAGCAGTAGAATATCCAATAAAGCGTAAGAATAGAGCGTTCAGCAAATAATAAGTTAGTACTTGTAGATTGTGCAAGAAACCCTAGCCCACGTAGAAAATCTGTAGTTCCTTGTTTAACTAGTATTAGCTCTATTCGAACCCGTCTCACCAACTCGCTAGCGTTAGCGAAAACTTATGCATTAATTGGAGTTGCCCAAACATTTCTAATCATGTTCTAGGAGCCCAGTGAACGTGTTAGTGCCTCAATTAAAAGGTCACTATCGATTGTATAATATAGCATAATAACAATTGGATAACAATAACGACTTAAGACATTAATTTCTTTAATAAAGAAAGGTCACTGAAATTGTTCTATGTAATAATAATGTTTGAAAAGCTAATTACTTAGAATGACTCTACCATATAGTTACAAATACTATAAAATGTAATAAAAAAAGAGCATATATAATAAAAAAACTTAAAAAAGCCTAAAAAAACAACATTACATTCATTATCGTCAAACATCAACAAATATTGGAATTTTCTCATATTACAGTGTACGTAAGTCAGAAGCACTACAATTGCATACCGCGCATTAGGCGGAGTTATGCAAACCGGTGTCAGCTATTCCTGAAAATATTCAACAAAGCGACACCAGTCATTCGAACATTTTAGAATTTAGAAGCGGGAGAGATCTGAATGAAATTTTGACAACATTATTTAGGTTAACAGCTTTGAGTGTTGTACAAATGTCAGAACTATTAAAAAAATTGACTATCGATTAAATAAATCAATTATAATATTACACTTATGTTATGTATACTTAGGTTAAACGGGAATAAATTTAGGTTTTATATAACCTGAAGATACATATTATTTTCTTTCTAATTTTTTTATATAGGTATCTACTGTAAAGTTTTTTTAATTTCCTCTAAACACCAAATAGTGTAAATATTCAAAATTAGACGAATCTAATTCACATATTTCAAATTATTATCAGATTTCATACTGAATACGAATAGCAATATGAATTATTGAATTATGGTAGGAAAATTTGTGAACATTCTAATTTACCAGGGAAACACGTGGGCGGCACCGAAATTACAATCAAGCTGTATAATATTCAAATGCTATATAATATGTACGTGCTCCGTGTATAAAACATGCGTATTTTATCGTATATTTAGGAGACATCCTTCAATTGTATATTTGAATGCAATATAATTTGTTTTCTTTAAGCGTTATGCTTAATTCAGAAAGATATATGGTGCCTATAGACTACTGTGATACGTAACTATTTCAAGCATAAATATTTGATACAAATGTAAAAAAAAAATAGTAATAAGCCGAATATAAAAAAATGCAGATAGATTTATTAACAATACCTATGAATTGATAAGCATATTTTCTTAGGAAGCTTAAATAAATATTGTTTATTTCTTAAAAGAATAAATATGTTTCACATTATTTAAAGTAGTATCCAAAATAGTCATTAAAATCTACGAAAGTCAAAGAAGTATGAGAAGCAGGTCATGTGAATAAAATTTAAACTTAAAGTAGGTGCCGAACAAAAATTTGAGCATCTTGAATATATATATCTAACAAATATTCTCCGAGCCTTGTTTTCAAGTTAGAGACTGCAGCATAAGTTTTGGAAACTTTTGATTTATACTTTGACAAAGACTGAAACTAAGAATAAAATTAAAATTTTTGAATTAAGTTTTATAAATGTTGCACTACAAACAGGTGCCTACTATAGGAAAAAGCACTGAAACGTCACATCTTATCTTTTCATCTTATTATTTAAAACCCTGTGGCAAAATGGTAACTACAAGCACGACGGTTCTGAGATCGATTCCCACTTGAGAGAATAAAATATTAAAATAAAATATTTAACAGCATTAACGCGTGCACGCGCGCGCATGTGTAATATATACTCGTTCATAAATAAATACAAACAATTTTCATTAATCATTACAGTACAACATTTACGAGTTAGATAAACAAAACGTTACGCATTAAATCATCAAGCAATCAACAATAGACTCGGTCCTCTATAAATGAATATAACAAACAGTATATTAAAACACACAAAGGACATAAAACGGCGCCAATCGTAATTACTATTGACTAGTCTACATAACATACGTGTAGTATATGTACTCACCCACTACATACATTAAATATGTGAAAAGTTAAAAACAAATGACTAATAATAGAAAATTACTATGTTTACGTATTTACGTGTTTTATAGAAATAACTTTATGACATACATAATAATATGAATGACAACAATGTACATTTTATTTTGTATGACAATAGTATTAGTGCGTAAAGCTACTGTGTTTGTTTCTTTAAGTGAAACGTGAATAAAGTTTTATTTTTGCTTATAAAAATTAAGGTTTTATATAATAATATAATTATCTAAACACAATTATTATTATATATTTACTAACATATACATAAAGCAGGGTGAGCAGAGCGAATCTAGTGTTAAACACTCCATTCCCGTTAAGAAACTTCCATTCTCCATTTTCCGCCAAATTCTGGAGTCATTGCTTGTTGAGTGGCGGAATTCAACGCCGCGTTTTGTACCACACATATTACCAGAGCGAAAAAAAGAAAATATAAAATATTTCATTCCCCCGAGTGGGAATTGAACCCACAATCGTCCTATTTACGCCACGCCTGTGGCCCTGCGCCACGACGACCTCACCACTAAGATCGATCTAACAATATAGTTTTATACAAATATTTGTACTCACTTGCTATAACCTTTGTAAACTGTAGCATAAGAACCTTCTCCTAGCTGCTCCAGCTTTATATACGCCTCGGACTTGCCGAACGGGGAGTCACCCTGTTAAAGAAAATATTTATAAATTAGTAAACAAAACAATTGATTATAAAATTAAAAGTAAAACTTACACACATATCTATATATATAAAATCGAAAGGTCGCTCACTCATCACGAAATCTCAGAAACTACATGTGCTAGGAATCTCAAATTTTGCATAGGAGTTACTTATAGGACGTAGGTGCTCGCTAAGACGGGAATTTGCAATATTCGACTTCTAAGGGGTTGTTTTTGGGGTTGAAAGTTTGTATGAAACTTCGTTACTACAAATGCTAGTCTCAGTCTCAAATTTTGCATAGACGTCACTAGGACGTAGTCATGGAGACAGAAATTAATAATAACATAGTTCACGCGGGTGAAACCGCGAGCGGGCCGCTAGTATTTTATATAACTAGAATCCCCTCTTAGTTCTTTAAATATCTACATATGGGTAGATGAGAAAAAATCACACCACTACCCTGCCATGCTGTGTGCGGGATGCAGCGTGAAGCTGATGACGTCAATCTCGTTTTTACACGTGTAAAGTATATAAATATAAATGAATTTTCTATTTATGTATAAAGCTAATAAAAATAGAATACAGTACGTTAATATGATAATTATAAATCATTTTATTTTCCACATACATTTTTGTGGTTCTCTAGTTTTTTAGTTTCCGCTCTGCTCTACATATAGCAAGGTTAGGCCGCCGGAAGCTAGTGTTAGGACACTCCATCCCCTGTTTACCGCACAATTTTCGAGACATTTAGTGTTGAGTGGCGAAACTTAAGACCGCACTTTGTCTTGTGTTACTAGAGAAAGGAAATGAAAATATTAATAAATTATAATTCATTACCCAAGTGGGAATCAAATCTACAACCGTCACGTCTAGACACACGCTTGTGCCAGTGTACTTTCCACTTAAAAACACACTTAATACGTTCATATGTTATTTTAATTATACAATATATATATTTAAATTAACAATATTAATTTTGCTTCTAACAATAAATAATGTTATTAACCGTTAGCGAAAATGTGACCTTTCGTGCCTATCGTACACCCATCAAGTGAACTTTATTTTCTAATAAAATATATTGTAAAAGTCTATTTATTTAATAAATTTTACAATAAAAGGGTTCATTTGATAAATGTGTACTTAAGTGTATAATAAATTCATAATAATTTACTTTGCTACAATAAAATATTTATATAAAGAGCTTACTCATTAAGCTTCGTATGTAAATGTAAATGTAAATGGCAAATTATAAGTACACACGCAATTTTTTATAATAATTTCAATAAAAATATATCGTCAAATATATTTTATTTTGTACTAGGTATATTTAAAAAAAAGCTTTTCAGCGTTCTGCTCACGTTATGAGCCTATATATAATTATATATATTACTTATCACATTTACGATAAAGTTAAGAGTAAAGCAGCTTCACGCTTTTACCGCAAAGCACGTTAGGCAGAAGGAACCTATGTAACCTGTTATAGGTTTTCCAGATTATAATTATGTTAAGTGGTGGAACTCCACGTTGTCTACCTGTCTGAAACTAGTTTATAAAGAAGAATTTAATAGTTAATTATGATTATAGAATAATCAGAGGGAGATTAAGACAGGAAAAAAACGATAGGTTTTTCACATTAGCCTCCGTTTTCATTTGTTTTTAAAAAGTCTTTGCCAATGGCTAAAACTTAAACAACTTAAAGAAACTTTTCTTTTTAATTGCACAGCTCTTTTATTTTATATCGAAGCGAGATTAAAACTAAACTAAAAGAATTTGTGGTAAACATTTTCAACTTGCTTTATTACTTTTTAAGATTGTATTTGTAAGAGTAATAGTTCTAAACGAAAACAGATAGACTTTTACGAGAAAAACACCAATCTATTTATAGATATTTTTTTGAAGTCATGCTCTATCCCATACACAACAGGGTAGGCAGAGGGAACCTAATTTTAAGACACTCCGTTCCCCGTTTTGTTCTGAATTCTAGAGGCATTTGCTTGTTGAGTGACGGAATTTGACGCCGCGTTTTGCCTCGACACCAAAGCGAACAAATGGAACCTGCAACCTGTCAAGTTTACAACCACACTTTTAGCCCTATTTTTAGTTGATATACCTAATATTTAAACCTAAATTTATTCAAGTTGTTTTTCCCCAAGAAAATTCGTTTCAGTTTCTTATTCGTCCTTCAGAGAACAATAAATATCAATCAATAGGCAGTATATTTCGAGAGCACAAAGAGAGAAAATGTAAAGGCGCACAGTCCGTGCGGAACGTAGCGGCACTTTATTATCGTGCGGTGTATCTGCCACGGCAGTTGTTTATAACGATTAACGTCTAGTGTGAACTATTCTGAAGTGTAGTGGACTTCAGTGCATAATATGTTTCTTAAAAGTGTCATATATAATAAATAAAAATTTACATTTGTAATTCAATAATTTAAATTCAGTAATCCTTAAAAAAAATGCCCGAATAATTATATTTAGTTTTAAAATTAAGAGCAAAGGGTACAAGCCAATGCTAAACTAAAAACATATCTTGATGTATTCCAGATTTTTGTTGCATTTTTGTATTTACAAATAGACAAAATAGCAGCGGGCGCATCGTTTCTGCTATTTTATTGCCTGAATGGTTAGTATATCTCATCCAAAATCAATTTTGTGTATGAAATCGAAATCAATATAACACTACGGAAGCTTCGTTTATGTAAATAACTTAGCTGAACGACGACCATATCGTGCACACATAATAGTAACAACAAAGAAATTTTTAACAGAACCTTTTTTTTATTTTAAGATATACGTGCCACGGAAACCTCATGAATACAAATTTCCTTAAAATCCATTAACAATAGAATTTAATTCATGACAAAATATACTTCAGCGCGCTTAGCGTTATCTCCTACCATTATTTAACTCCCGCTTACACCGTTTCGCTTTCTTCCAGCGCCTGTCTAAATATTTGACTTAACTAATGTGATACGGTTTGTTAGAGCAGTCGGCATGCGGGCTCAGGCTGTGTATAGAAATAGCTATTCCGTACCATTTCTTTTCAGTTTCACGCTGTATCCCGCATGTAGCAGAATAGGCGAGTGAGCCTGGTGTTAGGACACGCCGCTACCCACTTTCCGCTGAATTCTAGAGGCATTGCGTGTTGAGTGGCGAAACTCAGCGCCGTGCTTTGCGTTGACACCAGAGCGAAGAAATATTAAACATATAATTTCCTCGAGTGGAAATCCAACCCATAACATGTCGCGTCTACATTGACATGCTTGTGCCGACGACTGGCCTGAACCTCTGATTAGGGAAAAGATTTAGATATGAATACACAAAAGCATCTAAAAACGATACAAATGAAAAGTACCTACATGTTATTGACAACATGTTTTCAATGTTAACATAGACATAGTCAAATACAGTTTCAATATAAGCTATCTGCTATTTCGCTCAAACTAATCGAAATGGGAACGACTTTATTGAAAGTTCTCTACAGTATAAGTCACTATTTGTATAGGAAACAGCTAGGATACTCGCAAAATTAAGGTTTAAAATTTTAATAAGTATTAAACTGTACATTTATATGGGCAGGCTCGTTGCATACTGGAATAGCTAAGAAACTTGTACGATCAACAATTTGCATTCAATATAAAAATTAAGACCAGTCATGGCGCAGCAACACAAGCGTGTAAGCGTTGCGAGTTCGATTCCCACTCGCGGAGATGAAATATGTACTATTTTCATTTATTCGCTCTGGTATCGAACCAAAGGTGCAGCGTTAAGTTCCGCCACTCAACACGCAATGCCTCGTAATGGTATACAGCGTAAAGCTGGAAAAAAACATGCAGAACACATAAAAAAGTGATATTAAACATTAGCACACAATGCATAATGACAACATTTGTGTGTTTCACTTGCGACGCGTTACTGCTTTGGGACAATATATTTCTTTGTGTAAATACAGTTTATGTGTTTTTAATAAGACAGTTCGTACCTTGTAAGGATTTTGTATGCAAAAGTTACGTCGCGGGTTTCCTTTATATGCTAATTTCTTTGAAAACTTTAAAATGACAGCTTTAACTTTTACCTAAATCAAATGCTAAGATACAGGTTTAATTCATATTCTCGTTTTACTCTTCGGAATACAAAGATTTTCACTGAAGGATCTCATGTCAGATCATTTTAACGTACATGATGTACAAAAAAAATGAACAGAATGAACTTTTATGATCTTAAATATCACTGTGCATCGATCAAAGTTAGACGCTATTTCTTTTTGTATTCATCCTCATTGCTTCGCCGAGCGCACAGAGGCGTCATTATTCTTATACCCTCACGGGACCTTTACGAGTGACCGAGTGGTTCGTGCCTTGCTAAATGATCCACGAACATCTTGGCAGATTTATAAGGCGAAAAAATAAAAATATTACGGGATCATAGAAATGAATCATAAAACGTAAGGGATTTTCGTAACGTAGTAAACTTTTAATATACATATTACTCACCCCAAAGGCACTAAACCGCTTGGTGCGTCTGTTTGAATGGTCGTGCGGTCCAAGGAATGCCTCAGACTTGGGCCTAGGAGGTCGTTTCGGCCTCATTACCACCCTTGCGTCCTCCCTCGCTCCCTCGTCTAAAAGCTTCGAATCTGAAGAGACTGACAGCTGTCTCCTGACACGGTACTCCCCGTTACCGGCACCACCGCTCCACTCTGGAACAATATTGAATATGATCTACTTTGCTTAAATATATTCAGTAATAGCTTTCCCCAGGCGCAGAAGCACTTAGTAATATTAAAGTCTCTTAAGACGTAGACTGTACGTATTTTAACCAAATCAGTTTAGTTAGATTTTTTTATGTTACACATTTTCGTATACATATATATCAAACTATAGGTACCTTATACCTGAACTCAATAATCAATATCAAGTACTATAATTAAGGAATGAATTTATATCAAAAGAGATGGAATACGTAGTGATAAATTTAGAAGCAATATCTCTAAAAGCACCAATCGAAGTTGTGGTATAAATCTCTTTTATCGATGTCTAGATCAACGGCAACAAAAAGAGTATCTAAGCGATTATAGCCAAAGTAACTTTGCTAGCATCGTCAATATTTTCGCACTGAAGAGCACTCCTTTAACGCCACAAAGGCGCTATCGCTCGCCGTAAACACGGGGCGCATAAATCATAGAAATCGGTTGTATCATACAAATCGATTATGAAGACAATCGATCAAGTCGGATAAAAATGGGAGGGAGCGATGGGAGAAATGTTATGATTTATAACAAGCGATTTTTTCGCCACATTCTACGATATTGGGTTAATAATATAAAAGATGGGAACCATTTGATATGTTAGGGCTATTTATATTATATTTTATTTATAGCGCAAGTTGTTGTTTTATTTGTGATACTTTTTTTATGTACATAAATAATCGAAATATTTATATAATAATTAAATATATATCTTAAATGATGGTAGGTATCCGTACATACCATATATAAGCAAAGTCAATTTCAACTGAACTAAATAGTCGTAATGTACAATTTAGTGACCTATATTTACCTAAAAATATATTTAATAAATTATTAAAATCCAAAAATATAACTGAAAACGAACTTACTCTATTTAATTAAAGTTGGTTTCAGTGAAAACGCAGAACACGCAATAATATATATCATAACACAAGTAGGTCACAGGAGGTAAAGTAGGTACAGTGCGGGTGTGGCTGACAGCCGATATCAGGGATGTGGGAATTCCGCACCTTTTACAAAAGGATATCATTTGTAATTCAAACTAAACTGGCGTAATATAAATGGATGTTACACATTAGTGCTCGTGGAGCGATTAACAGTTATAGTTAATTCATGTCAGTTAATTGAAATATGCTCTCATTACGTAATGAAGCCAACATGCTTTAAATTTTCAATAATTTTTAACAAAAATCCACACATTTTACATTTTTTATACATAAATTTAAAATACAGGTACATTTATTTATTAACGTAGTCAGCCAATTTTCAATAAACATTTTAACAGTTAATTTACAACCAAGCCGGAAAAACGTTTCAGTTTTCAAATACTAGTTGTTGAAATGTTTTGAAATACGTACATACGAGTATATAATAAAATAATTGCTAATTGAAATCGATTACTCAGCCTTGATAATGATTTACACCATACACCGCCTGGATAACGGATTCTCACAAGAAATACCGAACGGATTTTAATTAAAGTTTACAGTTACATAACTTAGCAAAGTTATTATATCTTTAGCAACAGTATATTTAAGATGGACGAAACTACAGGTATAAATAATATTTTATAAAGGAAGCAAATTTTAAATATCTATAGAAAGAAGAGGTATCATAAAATGTAAAGGCTCATTTAGTGCCATTCATAGGAAAATGTCGTATATAAAAGTATGGTTGATGCTTACGGTTTGCGGCATTCATTTCGATGCTCACGTCATACTGACTTGCGGTTTCAGTAGGTATATCATAATTCATAACGGAGAATAAAAATGTTTATAGAGCCCTAAAGTCCTCGTCAATTCTGTCGACCTCGTTTTCGGGTGGTATTTTCGTAATTAAAATGGACATTTGGACAGGTGTCATTTGTCATTTCAGGTATTGAGGGTTCAAAGCTGTTTTGCTTTTGGATGACCACAAAAATTAATAAAGTAAATTGAGAAGGTTTAAGGTAGAAATTTCGATTAATATTTTCAATTACATAACTTCGTCATGCGAATGATGGCATATTTGTGTCCATACACACCTAATATATAATTATACTTATTTCAGCTATGTTTTTCAGTTTTCGCTTTTAGGTAAGTTAAGACTGCGTGTAAAGTGACAAAACTTGCTTAGTTTATATATACATATCAGGATAATATAAACTTTCCTCAAATAAGAACCATCAAAATCACTTTATAACTAAATCAAGCATTTTAAATTCTCTACAATTAAAAAAAAAACATTTTTCAATACAAGAGCACCATGTATAAACATTGTATCCTAAACCAACATTCCAAACACTAATAAACACATTTCTAGGCACCACATAATATAACGGAATAGATAGATAGATAGATAGAGTATATATATTTAATATTAGCATAACAAGATCGCAATTAGTATAAACAGCACACGGCTGTACATTTTGATATAGAACTGTTTCGTAATTCGATATCCCAGGTTTGCACTTTACGTAATAATATTAAGTGCCCAATTACTTTCGAGTGTAACTCAGTTGCTAGTGAGACTCACTTCGAAACTACTTGGGGAAGGTAAATTTGAGCAATGTATTATAAATTTCTTGATTAAAATTGGGTTATTTGTGTTAGTATTTAAATGTTAGCAATTTTCACTTAGAGCAGTTTTCTTATAAAATTATATAAAAATATAATACGAGTCACATTGAGTAAATTCTAATGTACGATGATTTAATTTTGTATTTCTTTCCTTTTTCAAAACAAACATTGTCTGTAACGTAGACAAAAGATAAACTGAATTTGAAGCCAAGGGTGGAGACATGTAGAGTTCTGTCCGAAACATAAATACACTTCCATATTACTTGTTTATTCATAGTACTTTTGGAGAGACCCTTCCTAAAGAATAATACGAATGTTATTTACTCAGTGAGCAGGCAGACAAGGGAAGCGAAAAAAGCTAATCTATTTAATGATAAACAAACAAAGAGTGTCCCAATTGGGACGGCCTGATTGATTGTTATTATCAATCAACATTTTTATTATATTAATATTCATAAAAAGTCACAATTACCATAACATTTACTATATTATTTAATAAAAAACATACGTGTCACATTGTTAAGTCATTTTATTTAAATAACAGAAGACGACAACTTAACAACACAAAATATAACATTTTATAAAATCAAAAACATCTTTATTTAAGTGCAGATAGCTTCAAAGCTTCACTCTACTCCTTTGTTAACGAACAAAAAAGGAGTTCAGGAAAACTGAGAGCTGTTAGCGCCAACTGCTAAGAACCGACAATCCGATTAAAAACTGAAGTAGTTTTAAAATTCAACTCTCGCCACGCTCTACGATGTTGTATAAATATTTATATGGGCGGTATATTTACATGTGTCAAGCACATTGCCGGTGTACGCGGAGACGGCGTGCTTTACCTCATTGTTTGTGTACGTTTGCCGAAACAATAAATACGTTAAGTAATCGTTATACCTTTGGTATATATACGTTTATTGTTGTATCATATAAAACAGACTAAATCACTAAGTTATCACAGATATTTACAACAAATACTACGTACTATATGGCGCAGCAGCACAAGGGTGTGATGTAACGCGGCGGTTGTGGTTTCGATCCCCATTCGAGGAAGTGAAATATTTATTTACGTTTATATTTCCATTTCTTTGCTCTGGTGTCGAGGCAAAGCGCGGCGTTGAGTTCTGCCACTCAACACGCAATGCCTCCAGAATTCGGCAGAAAGTGAGGAACGGAGATTCTTAACACTAGGTTTCCTCTGTCTACCCTCTGTGTACGGGATACACCGTGAAACAATTAATTATACTTAGAAACATTTTTAAGGTAAATATAGCAGTTAATTAATAAGCTTCAATTAGAAATTATGCATACACTTAGGTATCTCGTTACGTTATCGATATTGGATTCTCAGACATCTCCATACATAATTACACGTACACTATCATTTAACATGTAAATTGTAGTGCTATCGTATATTTGCTTACATTGGATAACAACTGAATTAATTACTAATTAATAAAATTATATCGATTTCGAATTTCTTAGGACACGAAATCTGTAGTTGCAATAAAAGATATTTTTAATAGCTTTAACATAACATTCATACAAAGTTTACATTTACAAAAAAAATTTACATTTCAAGAAAAAAACGCTTGGAAAAGTGAAGTCTAAAAATTCTATTTCGACTGAAATTGAAACGAGACGAAATTCTAAAAATGTTTTGCGAATGTCCGTATCTATACTATACGTCCAATTTCACTTGGATTTAAGTAGGTATATCACTCATTCTTTCTTCTCTATTTAATAAATCGAACATGTAAATTAGACCTAGAGCTATTAACTGCACATTATTAATCATATTATTATAAACCGAAAATCTATTTTTGTATCAACTAGCAATTTTAATTTTTTCGAGATTTTCTTTGTGATGTAGACAGAGGGAACCTATTAATTATTCTGTCCGCTATGAACTTTCCGCCCATTTAAACTTTGCCAGAGTCAGAATATTTGACCAAGATCGCAATTGTGAAATTATGGGACAGTCAGATTAAACAAGATTAAGCACACCCTAAGTCCAGAAGATGAGTAAAAGAGGGATTACGCCATCATTGACAGACTTTACGTAATACGAACTTCACTAAAGACTTCTAATTAGTGAAGCTGGAGCTTACAGCGCTGCATCACGTTCCTGTAACAGGATAATCTACTATCGCTTGCTTCGTAAGACTACTTTTGCACTTTACTAAAAATCTTTTATCTTGTTTTAAATTTACGAATTAAAGTCGAAATTAAGATTCGTAGATCTCATTAGACAAAACGAGGCTCTGGGTCCCATATCTGAGCAAGGGTAATGGAAAAGGCTAAAATGTGGAAAAGAAAAATATTCCGCATATTTTCTGCGGTATTTGGTTCCTTTTCATAAAATGTAGGGAGTGATAATAATAATTTAGTATAAATTAAGATAATCTTAAATAGTTATTGATATTAAATAATGAACCAAACAATCTATAGTAGTAAATATAATCAAAATCTTCTAAGCTAAGTTTAAGTTATAGCAGGTAATAAATTACTAAGCCAATGAAAAGCATTCATCATTTTATCCAATAACGAGGTCTGCTAAAGCCATCAAATTAGAAAATTCATTTCCAAGTCCCGTTAATAAAATAGATTGAACATAAATACTTATTTCTTTATTCGTAATTAAAAGATTATTATAATTGTAATAGTCAATCGGAATAACAAAAGAAAAATAGGAAGTCATCTAATGAATACGAGGAAGTGTATAAATAAGAAATATTTTCTGTCTTTAAACATAATTATATAAAATATCTGTACAATAACAATATATTAAATTTATATTTGCCGAGAGACACTTCCTAGAAATAATAATTGTAAATTCCCGGTAGAGCTCTCGGCGAGTCTAGCTTAATGACACTACCGTTTCGAATACCTGTGGGATTCTCTATTGCAATTTTACCGACTGTAGATTTAGATTGCACGTAAAGTTATAGGGTATACTTTATAAACATATATAAGAGGGAGATGTTAATCTATTAATGTATACGCAAATTTGATTTACGAATTATTTTTTTTATATTAATAATTAATTTTGTTTCGTCTTCTTTTATGGTATAATATATAACATTTTGATATAAAAACGTACAAGGAAAAGACATTCAATGGGGGAGTGTTGTATTAGTGTGTAGTAAACAGTAAAGGTACGAAATACAAATAAAAGAAAATCGTAGTAAAATGGTTACGTATACATAAGACACTAAACAAAATAAAATATGAAAAAGACAAGGATTGTTTTTTTTAATTAGCTAAGTGCAAGCAAATACGTAGGCAAAAGCTATACACCAGGGCTATGTGACCAGCATCCAATCAATGTTTTGCGGTTTGTATGTTCTCCGTAACTAGGAAGGTCGGGGTGTTTAATATCACACGTGTTGCGGTGGATACATCGCTTGTTTGAGGTATGTGATATAAGTAGTTAAGCATAGGATATCTATCTATCTATATAAGAACTAAGTTAAAGATAGAAAACCTTATTAGTAAACTTTAAATAATAGGTAATTCACGTGAATTTTCGCGAATCATGCGATCTCAAGATGATGACTTTGACAAAGAAAGTGATCATATAATCGTTACTTTTTTTCCTTTTTACGTTCGGAACCCTAAACATTGTAAATATACCTTTATATATAAGCACTTACACACACAGAGTGCAATATTTTTAACCTCGAAGCAAAAATAAAAAGTTGGGCAGTTTATTTCTGATTGCAAACTTTTATTTCCACATCCCATAAGAAGTTCAGCAGTTATAAGTGCTCTTACCATAATGGGATTCCTTATCGTTAGGTATGTTGCCGTTGGGCTCCAGTCGGTCGAGGCACTCCTCCGAGTATCCGTTGTAGGGTAGTTTGCCGCGCGCGCCGCCGCCGCCGTTTTGCCGGCCTCGACACTCCCCTTCTACTTCTGAATCGTCTTTTGTGGCTGTAACAAATAAAAATATTTAGTTTTAATCCTTAAACTGCTTACTTGTATTTGTTTAAATTTGGATTTTTTTTTAATTAATAATACGAACCGATTTATATTGACATATTTTTAAGTATCTATGCGTTTTTTTATTTTTATGAAATAAAGAAAGCTACTACAAAACATTTAAGAAACTATACACATATATTTTGTACATATGTATATTATTCTATGAACCTATGTGAACATTGTTGTGGCTACAAAATCCAGACGTAACATCACCCACAATAGAGCTCGTAGACTTCCTATCTGTAAGTTAAATTATATTTGTATTAAACTAAACTGCTTTGAGCGAGCAGAGAATATGTCGATGTGCTTGTCAACTGCAAGTCAAATACAATTCAGGAAAATGAAACAAACGAAAGCCTCAGTGTAAATTCAAGTGAATTCAGGCTGTCTACGAAATTCAAAACACAATTCGGTACAAATTGCGCAGCTTATCTTTTGTCCCATACAACGGCGGCTCGTCTGCCGCTGCCTAACTGATTTTCTGGAACACAGCGGACATTACGAGGACAACTTACGCTCCCGACTGTAATTGAAACGCGGTAGCAGAGATACCTTCGCTTTTCACGGAACACAGATTTCACTGAACAATGCGTTAATTAGGTGTCGCGAGCACACGCCGAATAACTCCGTTCCCCATGGACCAGTACCAATAAGCTTACTAAAATATCACAGTGTCAACACGAGCGATAATTCGAGCAAACACTTCTCGAGTAAATACGGTAGAAAAACAATAGCTCGTGGCTATTTTCCTGGTGGGATTATAGGATTAGAGGCGAATCGTGTCGGGGCACGTGCAGAGTGGGCGCGATAAGACCATCTTATACTATGGCAGAACAATGGGTGTGTATGTATGTATACGTGCCAATAATACCAGTTCCGTTCTGTATAGATGCAATTAGATAGATAGCATTGTTTCGTTATTTTCAAGTCGCTCGATCCCGGAACAGATTTTATCACTGGAACTGATATGTATTGGCTTCCTCATATCATATTTAATAAATAAAACATACGAGAGGAAAGACTTGAGTATTTTCGAGAAGTATCCCTGTTGTATTATTAGTTATCCACCAAATAACATATATTTCAAGTACTGAGAAAACGTACAGAAATAGTTATTCTAGCTACAATTTTAGTTGAGTCAAGTTGTTCTTATCGTTACGTTACAATATCATTATTTTCGCTTACAATGCAATTAGATACAACTTCTTTGTTTGAACGACCTTCAACAAATAGGATCAACTAACAAGCGACTTTCACATTTATTGCATCTATTGACTCTACATTCTAAAGTTATATATGTATTGCAAAAATATTTTCAAAGAATTCAGTATTCTTCTATTTGGACTTATTGTATGGTGAGAGGCTTACTTCTAAATCGCTATTTCTCAACGAAAGATATTCCAATATTGACTCACAATGCCGTATTGTGGCTATATGTGACTCACAAACTCGGAAACTATTTGATGTAAGGTCAAAACACATAACATTAATGTTTAACTACCGCCATTGAGTACTTTACACGTTTTATAGCCATTTATAATTTTTAAGGGTTGCTTATACATTCAAATGTGAAATATAATTTTGTTTATACTTTTATAAAAAAATCTCATGTTTTTCTTTAGAACAAGTGCCTCTATCATAATAAATATTTCCATCTAAGTAAGTTACTGATTGGTACTGTATAAATTCATTGATAAGCAGAACAACAATAAGTAAAAAGAATAATTATAGCCTTCATTGAATGAATTATAAATTCTACGCAGCAGTAAACTATAGGTAATATAAGCAACCGATCACATTTCCGATTTAGTAATTCAATATAGAAATGTATAGAAGTATATTAATACTAGTGGACCCGGACGCGGCTACGCCTGCTTGAACTATAAGAATATTTTTTAAATATTATATAATATATTTATTTTTATAAGGATGAATATCAAAATATAAGTTCATTTTGGGTGAC
>JAKRZM010001289.1:406529-430174 GCA_036379175.1 Heliconius cydno galanthus | reverse complement strand
AAAAAATGAAGAGAATGGTACGAATAGAGTAAGCGGCTATTCGCAAATATTATTAGGCGAGAACTTTTCAACGGACCGAGAACTTTTTAACATATGACATATCAAAACACTTACACATATAAAACAATTCAACTTGTTTATATTTAATGTTTTTATTATACAAATATTCTAATTTTGTATATTTCATTGAATCGATAACATTATAATTATTACGGTGATAAAGAATTCTTATACAATATCGGACGTCTCGTTTGTTACACATACAAACAATTTCTCGATATTGAGTATCAAAACAATTTATAAAATTGTATTTATCATAAAATATGAAAACATCAAAATATTATGGCTAACCACATGTAAAACGCATTTCATTTTGGGCCTAAGTTATTTAAGAACACATTTTTAGTAAACATTTCTTCACTCTGGTGCAAAATGGGGAACGGAGTGTCTTATCACTGTTCTTTCTGCCAACCCTTCTGTGTACAGTGTAAAGCTGATTTATCTTAGTAAACAAGTTCATCATTCAAACTAATTATCCACATATTAAAGTTTAATTAATATATTAGCAGAAGCACTCCGAACACCCCTCGTTCTATATTAATTTCCAATATACGCTTTACTACAAGTTATTAATTAGTAACTTATGTTTAGTTTAACACCTTTTGTTACTGTGTATAATATATCACGCTATTAGTGTTAATTAATGTAAGCACAGTATGTGTAATAAACAATGTTTTACAGTATCAGTAAAACAAAAATATATTAGTATTTATATTGTTAGAGGACATTCGCGGCACAAGAGAACAAGTGTGTGACTGTAAAAGAGACTGGTTATGGGTTCGATTCCATGCGAGGAAATGAAAAAATTATTAATTTCGTCGCTCTTGTATCGAAGCAAAACGCGGCGTTGAGTTTCCCACTTACACGCAATGCCTCCCGAATACTGCGGTAAATGGGGAAGGGAATGTCTTAACTCTAGGTTTCCTCTGATTACCCTGCTGTGTGCAGGATATAGCGTGAAGCTGATTTTATTATACAATTTTAACTCGCAGTGCACTCGTTTGGACGTCAACAGTGCAGTGGCAGTCACTGACTGATAAGAGTCAATTAAAGAGGGCAGCCCTAAATCGATGATTCATTTCCTATTTGGTATCATAGTACTAAAAGGCAATTGATTAGATATATGATAACTACATCTTATACTTGAACGTTATCTATTATAGTTAATTTACTTTAAGTTAGACAGTAGGTACCTGAGGAATTAAAATGTGCATTATATAGTTTAAGAATGTAGCTTTTGAATGTAGGTTTTCAGCTTCTTTTTGTATCCTGCACAGAGTAGAAATCGAACTCACAACCCGTCACGATAGCGTAATAATTTAATGAATTTGTAATAAAATTAAACAATCGCATTATTATTTGGATAATATAATAAATATAAAATGTATAATATATTTTCTATGGTGTACATATTTATTATTTCTTAACGAGCTGTCGTTACTTACACTATAAAAATGTAGCACATACGAGTAAAACATGTAAAGCACTGTGTACCTACTCATAATTATTATCTGTAGGTACAGACTTAATCGCTCAACCCATATTTCACGATAGTACTAGCAATTTTTAAACAAACTGAGGCGCCTGGCATTGCTACTCGCCTCTGTAAACATGACATGATTTATGATTCATATCTCTTGCTCGAACGGAGTGATAAATTTAAAATAACGTTATACACCACACACGTTATACAAACACAAGTAATAGTGAGAAAATATGAATAAACTGGATAAGTTTCTTTTTTTTGAGCCTCACGCTGTATCCCGCATACAACAGTTATATCCAGAGGGTTTCGAGCTAATTATTAATTAACTCCCCCGAGTGAGAATCGAACTCACAATTGCCGGGCTACAGTCGCACGCCTGCGCTTCCCACGCCGCGACGGCCTTAATTGTACACAATATAAATCGCCCCTATCTATAAATATTACTAATATTAATACAATCATAAATATGACAATTTGCGCTAGTATTCTTTTTGTAATTCAAAGTAAAATATAATTAAATTACTTGTAAATTGTAGAATTGAATCTAAGAAAGAAGAAATAAAACACAGTATTGAAATACGATAAAGATGTGTTTAAATCTGTTACGATGTAAACGGCCCTCTTAGGCAAAATGGCTGTATTCAGGGGGAGCGAAGCATCAGGGATTATGGGAGGAACTAAACAGTGAACCGTTTCGGTAGCATGGCAAACGAGCCAATTACTATTAACTGGTCCATTCTATCGACGGAATACCATTTAGAGATAAAATTGCCGCTGCTTTTACGTGGAGCTAAATATACAACGACAAAAACAAGTTTATTTATCATAGAATGCAGTATAGCTAGAGAAAAAAACCTTTATTTGTGCAAAATTATATTTTAGAATTAGTATGTAAAGATATCATGTACAAATTTAAAACAGACAGTACAATTACTAGATAAATATTATTTAAGAGCATTAAATTAAACATTCGTACGCAAAGACTATTATTTACTTAATACTCACGAACGTTTATATACATCGTTTAATTATAGAAGAACATACAATAAAACAAGTATATCCCGAAAATATCTTAAAGTGATCTGCATTTAAACACCCAAAAAGTAAAAATAAACAGTATACCTTTAAATGGCATGGGTAGGTACCGTATATCCAATGATTGTACGTGAGTTCTAAATATATAAACACGTGTTCTATAACAAGGGCCGTTTGCTGACTATATATACCCAGGACAGTCGTAAAGAGGGTGTTTTATTCGATGTAGAGCCACACGAAGGTGTTATAAATTCATAGCGCAGTCTCGCATAGGTGACGCTAAATTTACATACAGATACTTTAGTCCAAGCAAAAAATATAAAATATTTCGAAACAACACAAATAACTTCAATTACATCGACATAAATGATATGCTGATGGGCATCATCAACCAGTTATTTTACCTACTAGCCCTGTCTTTACTGAGACAATATAAAAAAGTTTATTCAAAAAGTGTCCAGCAAATATAATCAGTGCCAAAATGTATTATTCGTGCGTCAACACTCTTGATTTCGTATTCATTATCGGCCGTTATCATATGACTGGGCGACAGACCAGCCAACGATTACTGATGAGATGGACGCACACCCAATGTAATGTTAATTGAGTTGGTTTCCACGCCGTCTGATGCGGGCACGTAATTTGTATTGTTTGACTGTGGGTAAATTTGTACAAACGACGTCTTGGCGATTTAAAATCGCTGTTACTTTCCTTTTTATCTATCAATGTCTAGTGGAACTCCGCATTCTTGAATCTTAGAAAAATGGTGTGTATGCATATTTATGTTCTTCTAAAAATTTCTTTGAAAGTCAACATTTAAATTATGAAACACTGAAAAATGTACTGTTTCTTGATTGATAATAGGTGGGAAGAAAGAAGAAGGGAAATATTTTGTTTTCAGCTACTTAAACTTCGTTAAATCACGAGATCTATCAGATACTATTTGGCTTTGTGAAGTAAAATAAAGTGCTCCCTCGAGATGAGGGACGAGGGTATACTAATAATAGTACAAATTTCCCAGGCTGTTATTTATTTTATATTATGAACAATCTTTAGGATATTACAACATAAATAAATAAGATATATTTTTATTGTTGAGTTTGTTTATAAGAAAACCACCACGAGATAACTATAATTTTGAGCATTTGAAGGAATTTTTGTATTAATAGGCATACTTTTGATCAGGAGCATAAATAGAGTATAATTTAGGTGGGCTACTAAATAACCCATATGCAACGTCCATTATGTTATTCTATTTTCGTAATTGATTAATTTATAGCAGACGCCCACAACATTGCTATTAATATCACGCGTATAGCTTTAACAGAACTATACACTAAGTAAATACTTTTATGTAGGTTGTATAAAAAATGATGTCATCGTACAGCAATTGTGCTGATCCTACCATAACAAGACGGTTGCCGATTCAAATTTCATATTTAAAGTAGAAGTGAGGCCAGTCGTAGCGACGGGGCACAAGCGTGTAAATGTGACAGGTTATGGGTTCGATTCCCACAATAAATTAAAGTGTTCGTTCTTCTGGTCTATTTAGGCAAAAAATTGCTTAGGGGTAGCTAAATTACCATATAGACGATAGTCTATGTTTGGATGTAAAGTGAAACTAGGAGTGAACACTATTTCGTGACGTGAACTATTCACAAAGGACAAAATACTTACATAATCTACCGAAGCTAAGGGATAGGCGCTTCCTGAGCTTTTGCATTTTGCTCATAGCACCCCCCCTTTTTTCTCTCATTGTCACGCCTGTGGACAAAGAAAATGAATGGATAAAACAAATTTCTTTAAAAGCCATTATATTAATCTAAATCTATTAACATCTTTTTCTACTTCTATTGAAGAAAATTGAATTGCTGTAATATTTACAAAAGCTTTTAATAACAAAACAGATTAAAATAAAAAACATATATTTAAATTGCTTGTAAATATATACGTAACTAGTTAAGCCTTGTAACAGTTATTAGCTCTCACAACTGATGTATTTCCACCAACCTTGCGGTCATCAATGCACATGTTAATCCAATGATATATTAGGCGCAACACACGCAAGAATTTATAATTGTGCCTAAAGTTATTTATAACAAGTTTAAACTCTACAAAATAATAAGAAGAATTTGCCTGCAATAATTAAAATAATTCTACTTTAAACAATAATTTTAATTATAATTAAGATAGGATTTGATTAAAAATATGAAACATTTACTCTGAAAATAAAGTTCACGTCTTTGTATTCGTGACATATAAAGTGCGGTCACTTTCTCTTGCACTTGATAAATTTAGATCCAAACACATGCAAGATACTTTTGTATTGAAAATTATATTAGAACAAAAGAAACAAACTGTAGAGTTCTGAAGCACAACATGCTATATCATAAGTAAAAGAAAAACAAAATTTATCATTATTTTTACTATCATATTGTAGTTAAATAACTTAATCGATAAGTGAAACATTCTGTGTATTTGTGTTTTAAGGGTGCATTTAAATTCAATAAATCACAAGATCGATCTTCACTTTCTAAGGTAAAATAAAATGCTCCCTAGGGATAAAGGACAAAGAAACTCTAATAGCAGTACCAATTTCCCAGGCTGATATTTATTTAATATTACGAACAATCTCTAGAATATTACAATATCTACAGGATATTAATTTATTGCTGAGCTTATAAAGGCAATTTTACTAAGGGATAGATAACAATTCAAACCAATAGAAGAATTTCGCTATTGGATATATTAATTCAAGCTGATATAGGTGACTACACCCGCAGCACGAATAAGATATATGGGGGGCTTCTAAAATAAACGCATATATAGTATACATCCACCAATATAGAATTTAACTGAAAAACCAAAATTATATCATATAAAAATCATTATTTTTATATGATATAATTTTGGTTATTAAGTAAATAATAAAAAACGTTTTTCTTCCTTATAATTAAAAGTCTCGAGTTCGTGGTACTATGTTTGTGTCATTATAAGTTTTTTATAGTGATGCATAGCTACATGTGAGTTACAAGCTAATCTCAGCGGTGCCTGCTTGCGTGCGAAAATTCCACGTACTCATTAGACTATACTTTTTCTCTTCACACGTAGGATATAATGAACACATATTTTTTTAGATTATTAAAAATTTTTGTGGAGTTGCTAAAATAAAAACGGAAGTAGGACCGAAAGTATCTTAACTGCAATATAATTAGAAAATTAATAAATTCGAAATTACTAATTGACATATTTTATCATATAAATTCAAAAACAAGATAATTCAAGAGAATGACAATTTATCTGTAAAACAAACGAGGTGACCTACATTCAATTTGCTAATATAACAAGATTCAAAACATCACACTAACAACTCGTTAAGTAGACGTTAAATTAAAAGGCCTATTACAGTCGTAAGGCAATTTGAAAGTGGCAAGAAAATTTTCTATTTCATTTGAAAATTCTAAGTGGGTCATTTCTTTAATGAGTTTCATTAAAATTGAAATTTCTAAAATGTATCTCAGAGTCTTTAATAATATAGTATTTGATCTCAACCTTGTCTGCCCGCAATCTTAACAGTTAAGAGTATAAACAATATTTAAATAAATTAAACGTTTTGATTCAATAAAAAATATATCTTTATTTTTTTAAAAAATCATATTTTAGTACAATTAGTTTACAATAAACAACTCATTGTTAGTCTTCATTGACTACACGAACGAAGTCGCGAGTAAGAATATACAATTAAATACATAAAATTGCACAGCTGAGAACATTTAAAAATGTATCATCAACCGAACGATTCTCTTAAAACAAACTGTATAGATATGGAGAAACAACTGACAATACGAATATTACGATTTTGAACTTTATGCCTAATAGCAAATAAATATAGGATTATTTTCTTGTAATGAATACAGCAATATGTGAAAAAAAATCCAATTATTTTTTTATCGATTGAACGAGACGACCTAAGAAATCCTCAAAAGGCATGCGACGTGACCTAAATATTTGCGAGTTGACGCAGTTGGCAGCAATAATGAACTCATAAACAACTCTCGAGAAAAAAATAAGGAATACGCCAATTAAACTATGGAACGCCATCGACGCCGTCGTGACGTGCTGGGAACATATCTGTATATATTCCTATATCTAAGCCTAGGTCTAAGTCTGATTAAACCAGCAGTTTTATATTTGGCCATCTAGCAGCATTATCTTGGCATAGACAGTACATAAATGGAAAACGGATATACAACAAACTTCCTAATACCTAAACGGGAAATTCGATAAGATATAAATAAAAAAGATTAAATAGTTTACAACGACTGGTTTTCTTAAAGTTTGGCACGCATCGGAGACGAGACCGCAATCTGCAGCCACAGAGGCCGCTTATCACGAACTGCATTCAATTCGATTGCAGTGACCCACAAAACGTATGACCGTTTAAAATATTATATTTACATCTACTTGTATTAATTTTATACGAATTAAGTAAATACTGAACAGGTAGGTAGGTAGGTAGGTGCTTGAGGTCAGTTCAAAAACATGTAATAGTATCAAAGAAATACTGTTCACATCACTAGCATTGTCTACAATGTACGTTACCCTGAAACTTGAGGTCAATAAATCTATAAAGGATATCGCAGCAGCGTGGACAACACAAAAGGATATTAACCATATAAAATGATTAGGTTCAATATTGTATACGCACAGAGCACTGCCCCAATATGGTGCGTGTGTCAACACGCCTAGGGCTTATATAAACACGGCCACCATTGACAAACAATCACGACGTCGACGCTATCTAATCTGAAAAGCGACAGGAACAATATTCGTTCTCGTATACGTGTGCGTGGATGTAAAAATAACTTGACAAGAGTGAAATTTCAGAAGTTTAAATATATAGCTTAATAAATTTATATTGAGAAATTACAGTTATATAATAATTATATAAAATTACATAATTACAAACGTGACATATTTGGTGTACGTGTTTTAAATAAGTCAATTGAAATATTAAAAGCAATAATACAACATACCATATCAAGTCTTATCGTCATTTACAAATCACTATCATTTTATAACTTCAATGATAAAGTGTATCTCGAGAACACATTTCCGTATTAGCTCGACACGTAATTACTTTAATGATACTCTTTCCGGATCCGGTATCGAGTAGAATTTTCTATTCTTACTAGTCTATAGTCTCCTATAGACTAGAAAACTGCATGACATTAATCACAAAACATCTTATCTTTCGCCTTTTATTAAATTAAAATAAGCGATTTCATATAATCTTATCCATTTAGATATACAAAGAATTTGTAATAATTTTACCAAATTTACACGACTCCTATTATATTGAAATTAATGTAGATATAAATAAAATCATTAAAGTAAGTGATCGCTTCAATATACTCAGCTGAAGTAGCTCCAGACGTGTGGTTTTTATGCAAATAAGTTTCCTCGTGTTTTCTCTTTACTCAGGTAATAAAATGTGGTCGTAAAGCTATCCTCTCTCCACATCCCAGGGGAAACGGTTTAACTGCCAATTTAAGACCGTTATCCATGATTAATGATGTAAAACATGAAACGGTCTTATTTAGGTTAGTTAAGATGGCTTTATAATTCGTCTACTGCCGCTTCTCTTCAAATTGAGATTTGACTTTGCTTTTAAATGTTAAATATGCTTAAGCATAAGTTCTTTATAGTTGAAAATATCATATAATATATATTAATATATAATGTAATAAGCCCATATTGCCTCATTATAAACGCCTTTATTTCAATTAACAAATTATTGAGTATATTTAATAATAAAGTTACGACCACATTTATTGGGTAATGTTAAAACACATTAAAGTCCGGGAAAGGTAAGCGTGATAAAGATATTCAAAATATCCTCCAAACCCAAAAGTTTTAATGGATTTTACGATTTTTGTTTCAACCTTTTCGAAATTATTACCAAACTATGTTTGTGAAGTTACCG
Organism: Heliconius cydno galanthus; assembly: GCA_036379175.1. NCBI lineage: Eukaryota > Metazoa > Arthropoda > Insecta > Lepidoptera > Nymphalidae > Heliconius > Heliconius cydno. The sequence goes on along the minus strand of JAKRZM010001289.1, from coordinate 421,607 downwards.
CAACTTTTACATGTAACGTACAGACATATAAAAACTTATAGCTTACAGATTTAGTACAGTTTATTTGTAAAAAATAACTTATGACTTTGGAAGTTATGGAAGTTTATATAGGAATAGATTGATAGAAGTCGATAAGATATATCATATAACAACAAAATAAAACTAATATTTGAATTGATATTATTAAAGATAGCAATCTTCATCATTTAGCAAACACCTAAAAACACACATTTAAAATTTTTAATATTAACAAAGACAATAACAAACATAAATCATCTAAATATGATTCGCCCTACTCGCTATCAAGTGCATTGGTGACAATAAATTGGGGGGGACGAGCCAGATACCAAGTTCCGCATACCGGGAATGTCCGTTGAACCCGATGCTCACGTCTCGCCCACGCCCGCCGGTCCACTCGACATTAATCCGGCTAAATGTAAGTGCTTTATGTGCCAAATTGATATATGGATTGATTTTCGAGGGTTTTTAGCAAAGTATTTCTTTCTTGAAAATACTTAGAAAAATTAAAATCTAAATAAAATAAGCTCAACGGCGTAAATTAGATATCGAAATGTGTTTTAACTATTTTTTCAAAGTGTACCCTGAAAATACTGGAAATAGACATAATCAAAACAACAGAAGTCATTAAGATAAAGGTAGTTGTTACATAATACTCTGTAACTATGATCAAGAAATCTGCTATAGGAAACGGATCTATTAAGACGAAAATTCATTACAAGAATTTTCAATTTTCCCACAAATTACATAAACGTAACTAACAACGTTTTCATCTGTAGGAGATGAAATAGACGAAACTCATCAAGCAGCATTTTATTGGTTCGCATAAACCATACTTGCTACTCCAAGAGCTATAAAGATGATCGACTACAAAATTAAATTAAAGCATTGGATCTTTTGCTGCAATTCTAAATAAGATATTAACCAACTGCATAAAATGTAAATAGAACAAGTTGCAGTCTAAATTAACAGACTTGTGTTAGTCAAAGTAAACAGTTATTTCCTAATATAAAATTGGTGTGTCTCCTACATATAGTCCTTGTTATATCAAGTTTGTACACCTTCGCGCTTTATAATGTTGTAATGCATTAACCAATTTCAATTAGCTAATAGCGAAGCCTTTCAAAAATGATAAGTCAAATGAAAATAATATTTTTTATAAATACCAAGAACACGAGATACATTTAAAATGGATTAATGTAATATATCAGAAACACAATTCATTATGTTCACAACTACTTAAAGTTTTGTAAATGTTACAATATTATTGAAATCTCTTATATAATGTTAAAAAACTGAGCCCCAATGACAAAAATAAAATGTTTTATATTGTTATGTTTGTGAACATTAAAATGAGAAATAACTCAAATTCTTTTGTTTCACTTATGCAGACAATGTTATTTCAAAGCGAGGGTAAAACTCTGCAATTACTGAGCAGATGAATTAACATTGCATTCTAAATGTGCATTTTTAATGCAATTAACAACGCACTAGTGCTAGCACAAATATGAAATATTTATTAAACACAGACACTTGAACTCAATTTTTGTTGTTTTTAAGTAGATTCAATTGAAATAATAGCGGGGTCGATACAAGAATCAGCCAGTATAATTAGAAAGTTTAATTTTATTAATATAATTAAAAATACAGAACACGACACTTACTGATATTCATCTAAGTCTTATCACAAAATATAAAGAATTCTGTAATAAAAGTAAATTAATTAAAAAAAACAATTGAACATGAAATTAAATCAAAGATCAATTATAACCCGGTTTGTATTAGTACAATAATTCTGTCAACTATCTGAAAGGAAAATAAAATAGAGCGTGACTGGAAACATGATCATGTAGATTATGACCGCGATTTCATATGGGTGGACCACAGAATTGAGTCTACAGAGAAGTTAAGTGTGACTAACATAACACTGTACTTCTGTCTTCTTTTTAGACATTTCTATAGGCACGGCGATAATATTTATTAGGATAAAAGCTATAATTTGTATGAATTCAGAATAAGAACTAAATATTTCATTAAAATCTCGTAGAAAAATAAAATAAACTGTCTCTAAAACTTTCAAAGTATCTCAGAGTGGCCATTGTGAAGCAAGTGGTACGTCTAACCAAACTATGTAATAGAAACAACAAAGGCAACAGCGCTGGCGTGTTTTGAACATGCGAAAGTCGTTCGTCGACCTTGCGCGGCCCGCGTGCCATTCCACCCACCCTGCGCCCGCGCCGCTGCAGCTAAACAGGCTGGTGCATACAAAACGTGAACAGATAAGTATATGGTGATTTTAAGAAGTTCTTAGAGGTAATTTATAATTCATTAAGCAATTCGTTAACTTAATAATTATGTAATATTTTTCAGGGAATTAAAAAAATATATTATTTGGAAACGCATTCTATAAAAAAAGGTATTTATAATTATAAAAATTACAAGTTGTATAAATAATCATTATAAAAAATAATTTCTAGGCAGTCCGTATAGTAAAATACAAATATCGATTAAAGATGACACTACTGGCGCCATAACCCGATGAGTCTCGTAGCATATTTGAATGTCGGCCAAAATATGTTTTCGTGTGCTCCAGTTTTACTGTCAGAAACTTTTGCATAAATATATACCTAGTTTTAATTGAATGCGGTGTTTATATTTTTATACTTTTATCACTAGACATAATTATAAAATTTAAATAACTCTTTTAAGTATAAACAAAATTAATAAATACGTATATTATATTAATAAATAAATATGTATATATTAATAAATAAATTAATAAATACGTATATTATATTATATTATATAAGCTAGTATAAAATAGTATAATAAGTTAACCTATAGTTTGCAATACTCGACAGTCTATAGCCACTATGTCATACAAATAACAGAAACAAAATCACACAAGTACCAGATGAGTCAGACGGTAATGAGTCGTATGTATTGTTAAAACAAACACTAACAAGTGCGTTGGCGTTGCGAGTTTGATTAGACCGGCTTGCTACAACTTCACAGATACTAACTTGTGGACTGTACTGACCTACCTATACAAAGGAAAAAGTACGAGTAAACAATAAGAAGTTATTTGTGTTAATAAATAATCATGATTTTTTATATAGCTATCAGATAGAACTATACTATTAAACTATACTTCTATAGCTACTAGATTATACATAAAACTTAAGGATAATTTAAAATTGAATTCTTCTTTTGCATTCTTAAAATGCCTTTCATTTTTGATATAACATTTTAAAGGAAACTAATTAAAAAAGTTATGCTGCTTAAGTTACACTACGAAAGTAATAAGTTTAATGCTAACTTTATAGTTATTACAGGGTTTTCTTTGAAACCCGATCCAGTTTAAGAATTGATATTTCAAAATTATTTTGATAGATTTTTCAAAATCTTTGATATATTACTTTAATTTTGTTAAGAACTAATTGTTATGTTGTCAATAATGTGATATACATATGCGCATATACAAGAGAGAGAGAGTCAAACTAGGCCCGCCTTCAACGTGTTCCAAATCAATGTTTTCCTCAATGATAAATCAAAGTGTTTGTGCACCTTGCAACAATTTGAGTCAGCATTTAGAGGTAATTTGGAACAATTCTAACAACAACTGTTACTAATTCAGTAATGATTCATTTCTTTAAGCATAAAAATATTATTTGATACGTACAGATAAATATTTGTATGAAAAATAACAATAAACATTATGTCAACTAATTTCTAAGTAATCTTATGTACTATAAGTTCCTTGAATATCTACTTAACAATAATGAGTTGGTTTGTGACTATTACAATCGATATCTTTTTAATGACCACATTATATAATAAATATTTCTGCAGGTGATTTTTATCAAATTAGGTTTTTTCAGTCTAAAATACAAAGTTCCATGTCTGATAAACTTTTAAAAATATTCATTCATTATTTTAATCTTTTTTACGCTATGTATACGTTTATTTAATATTTGTAGTTTTTAATGTAACAAATATTATAATTGTTATTCTCGTAACCGGTGTTGAGGCAAAGCGCGCAGTTGAGCTCCGCCACTGAACACCCAATCTCAACCATTGCCTACCCTGCTGTGTACAGGATACAGCGTGACGCTATAAAAAAAATAATGGTATTTGGCTTTCAATATTTTTTAAAACACTTACTGTAATATAAAAAAAAGATTAAGTATAAAACTTACATGATAAGATAAATTGAACAGCTTTCTCGTACAAAGTTGTACTGTAGTTAACTATTACTAGTTAACTACATTCTAACATTAATAAGTCAAGGTATAGCGTCATCCCAATTGGTTATATATTTAGTAGTCTTAAGGAGTGGGTTTCGACATAAGAAGCAATTTTAAAATTTAAATTCTACAAGACGAAAACCTACGACGCCTCTGCTTCCGTACATGACGCCATGCATACCTCTTGAATTTTAGTCATTAAAATTTTCTGTTGCGGTGAATGCTTAAATAATAATTTTAAATTATATTCCTTACATATTTAAATATCTCATTTACATATGAAAACTAAGCTAATTCAACATAATAGAGCTATTAAGATCAAAAATTTTCAACGAAATTATTATGTATTGAAGCCAGTCGTGGCGCAGAGGTACAAAATCTGACTGCAAACACGACCGGTAGTGGGTTCTAATCTCACCCGATAAAATGAAATATTTAATATTTTCATTTCTTCGTTCTTATGACGAGGCAAAGCGCGGCGTTCAGTTCCGCCACTCAACATGCAATGGCTCCAGAATTCGACGAAAAATGGGGAACGTAGTCTTTACACAAGGTTCCCTCTGCGTATGCTGCAGTCTGAAGGATAAGCGTGACGCTAAAAAATATAATTATTTCTTTGATCAGTCAACATTCTTTGGAATGTTACTGTCATATGACACAATTATCAAACCAAGGCTCGTTTAGCCATTTACAAACAAACAGTATTTACAATGGAGTTTAATTATCTTGTATTTATTTGCTGTATCTAATATGAAAGTTAATACTTAAATTGTAAACAAAGGATAAACTGTTATTACATTTCAAGATTTAATTGTATTTTAAAAGATGTTGAATTCTTGAGTTATAATAAATAGATTAGTACGTATATCATAAAATAGATTAAATATTAAATATTTCGTAGTTATTTATGCACAGACAGTATCAAGACATTTTAGAAATTTCAATGACAAAAAAAATTAATAATATTTAATGAATGATTAAATAGAAACAGTACACTAAAATAAGCTACTATAGCAATAGAATACCTAAATAACCATTCACATATTGGAAATACAAGCCATCGAATACAAAGTTGGGAACAATTTAGATGGACAACAAAATCTATAATATAGACGAGACACGGCTAAAAACTATTCAAGCACAACTGAAACGAGATCCTCGCCTCGCTCAAAACCCGCTTGGAATATTAAACGTTTACTTTTTTCTACATAGCAGTCAGTAGCAGGTGTTTATAATGCGGTCTGTTCCCGAAATTGTAATAAAGCCGTGACGTTCTAACATCATTCACTTTGGAGTTTCGTGGGATAGCGACTCCTCCGCTCAAATTATCTTTTAGTTATGAGATTTTATAACGCCCTTAGAAAAAAATATTATTTTGAGTACCATTTCTTGAGATTTAAAGTAAATTTTTTATAGGAAAAAAACCTTCGTATATTATTCAACGGAATTAGATAAGAATAATGACATGTTTATAACATAAAGCAACTTTACGAGGCACACGACAAATGACCTCGAACCTGTGACCCTGCGCACTGTACAAACTATTGTAATGTAAATGAAATGAACGATGCATGTATTTGTATACGAAGATTACAATAAGCCTCGCCATATGGAAAAACAACTATGCATTTTTCTTTATTCTCGTAAGTTATGAATAAATTGCTATTGAAATAATTACTAAAACTCTATTTTAGGGTCCCGAAGCGTAGTCTCTAAACATGATTGAGTAGACTACGTAGCTGAACGCCGTACACCGCATGTAGCAATGAAGGAGCCTAGTGTTAAGGCACTTCGCTCCCCATTTTGCGCCTAGAGACAGCGTGTTGAGTGGCGAAACTCAACGCCGTACTTTTCCTCGACAATAGAGCGAAGAAATCAAAATATTAAATATTTCATTTCCTGGAGTGAGAATCGAACCCAGAACTTGTTGCGCTTACAGTCACACACTTGTTCACACGTGCTCCTGCACCACGATAGGTCTAACTCATGATTGATTAGACATGCTCACTATTTATTTACCAACTATTTTAGATTTAAATGTACTCGTATAAAGTAAAATAATACCATTTATTATAATAAGAAACACAAAGTAAATATAAAGCATCTAAATATACACATTGTGTACACAATTACCTGTTAACGCGTACACAAAAATCACGTTACCAAGATCAAATATTTCCCTTCCACATTAGATAATACTTAAACGTTAAGTAGATCTCTACACATGTTGTTTATACATATTTGCGGATCACGAGTTTTCTATTCTTCATCCATACAAATACGTAATCGCCTTATGATTAGTTTATAAATATATAAGTAGTATACAATGGTGTGGACAAAAACTTTTAACATATATAATGTGACATTTCTAAGTCGGTGAGTGGAGCCCTGACCTAACAGGCTAACACCGCGGTCAACGAAGCGTTCATTTTCTCACCAAGTTTTCGTTATAATAAATAATATATTCTCTCATATCTGCCTTATTTTCTATAATATAAAAATTCAAGCCTAACTTAAAACCCTCTAAGTACACCCAGCTATTGAAAACCACCCGGATAACAGAGAAAGTAAGTATTTACTTTGCGCCTTCATTTTGGATCCATTAAGACTTGAAGACCAAGACCGGGTTGGTTGGCGCTTGATGAGGGATTCCTACGTTCAGCAGTGGACGGCGATAGGCTGATGCTGATGATGATGATGATGATGCTGATGATGATGATGATGATGATGAAGACTTGAAGAATGGAAGACTGTTTTTACAATGTTATAAAGTATAATGACGACGGCCGAAAAGATAATTTTTTAATGCCCGATTAAAATCCAAATTCCCCACCCATACATTAGCCTGTCACTGATTTCAGGTAACCAAAGTCACCTTAAAACTTTACTTACTCATAATATTAATGTCAATCATATTTAATGTATACTATTTTATTAGAGAGATTTTTATAAGTTTAAGTTTAAACAGACGTAATCTTTTAACTTAGTGTACGGTTTGAAAAATAATATTATTATCTTTTTCAACTACAGTAGCAGCTCCCATAGAGCAATTAGGAGATTTCTAATTGTACCAGATGGTTCTGACTTAAATTTATCTCTAATTGAAAGAATTTAGTTTTGTTATAACAATATAATATTACCATGATCAATTTGTTCAAATTTCATATGAATTCGTTCACATTGGGATACGCTATTTTTATCTTATTAGTATTTATGTGCACCACAAAAAGAAGTCGCTTAATAATAATCTACCTACTCCTAGTAGAAGTAGAGGTCTATTAATAATAATTTTTTGGTTAATAAAATTACTTTTTAACGCTAAATTGGTATTTTACAGTTAAATTTCTTTGAGCACTCAGAGTTTATAGAAAGTTTTAGAAAAACTTCGTAAAAAAAATGTAACAATAATTGCAAGTTTTAACAATATACTATAGTGATACTTATACAGACAGCACTACAATTTAGCTAGAAACGTTTAAAATAAGGCGACTAAGTTGTAATTTTTCATATACAAATTACATAGTAGTCACCATCTATTTTAAATACCATAATTTGTAAAGAAATTAACTGATACAGAAGACGTGACGTCATTTACAAGAAATCATTTTAAAAATCTCAGAAATATTTTTGTATGAAAAACTCGTACTAAAATTCTCGATATTTTAAAAATATATCTTTATTTTAAATTAAAAACAATAAAAGCTTAAAAAATAGTAAAACATTTATCAAATTATACAAGCAAACTAGATTTAGATTATGGCCAGTCATGATTTTTCACATCCAGTCTATTTACATCCGGTAGAGTCGTTGACCTGACCGAAGAGGCACCTGCACATCAGATTAACATCTGACGCCTAGCGGATGCGTTGTCAAGGTTGGGCTGTCGAGTTTCAATCAATTACTGTCCTGTGATTTCCGGTAAGAAAAGTACCACCTGGCAAAGTTCCTGCCGATTTGTACTTACAACAATAAGATGAATGATATACACAAATGAATATCTAAAGACTTTTAAACGCGATTTAAAAACAATAACAATATAGTGCCCAGAGATATTAAAACTCTTAAAGTAAATATACCGTGAAAACACCTGCGTGTAAGCTTGTATATATAGTATGTTAACATTGAATTAATTATTAAATCATTTTCATGACAGCTACTGTGCCAGACGATAAATATACCTTCATAGGAAATTTATTTAAAAAAAAATCACTAGACACTGTAATGTAATGCATGAGTCAGTAGTACTCAGTTCCTGATATCTGGCCTTCATTTTATTTATCGTTTCATATAAAAGTTGTGTTTGTAAGTTTAAAGATTTGTTTATATTTACAAGTTTTAATGTTATCAATAATAACTCATAAGTACCCATTGATTTGGAGCGAATACAAAGGGCCGCGCCCATTGTATTGTACAATTACTAGATATATAGATAATTGTTTATATATTCGTACACATTTTGTAACCGAAATATTACCATATTTAAAGTACTAGTTGGACTATAAAAAAAAACTTATTAAACTTGTCATAAGATTCCAATAGTAAAACTCGTTAGTACCTCAAAAGTACTCAAGCGTTGTTCTAAAATTTTGTAATCACATCTCAAAAGTCCAATTACCAAGATAAATTGTAGATTTAAATATACTTTCTCCAATCAAAAATGACCTAAAACGTTCCTCATACTTAAATCATTTAATATTATTCAAGTTTCAACATACATTGTTGCATGATCATTGTAGTAAGTTACCGGAGCAATAAAGTGAACCTTTGGTTGCACAGCGCACTTGATATAGAGTATCGAATTTATGTCACTAACAAGATAGAACACGCGCAGAGGGTTGGGTTAGAAACACCTTAAGTGCAGTTCGATACGACAAGGTGTATAAAAACGTATTTTAATTGAAACGCGAAACACAACATTCAATAACTTGTACAAAAACATTAAAACAAAAGTCGCCCAAAACTATTATTTGGAGTATAAAATAACACTAAATTATAATAACTGTGAAATAGTTAAACAAATAACTTAACAACGACTAAAATATAAATGACAAAGAACCATGAAAGATATAATACGAGTATTACCTTCAGAGATGGTGGGCAGCACGTTGACGAAGTTAACAATCCCGACGCCTGTTAGCTGACTCATTCACAAAATCAATTCAGCACTTCTGAGAAACGTCCGCGGACTGTATCCGCTAGGAATACAACAAAAGCCTCAACAGCGGTAGCACTTCAACATCACACAGCCCACATAGATAGATCCGCCATTTTTCGGCACTTTAGATTTGTATCATCACACACATGCGTACAACTGACGAAGAGAACTGCCAGACGCGAAACCGTTACAACAAAAACGTGGTGCGGTCACTGATCACTTTTTCTCGTAAGCGAGAGAAATGTGAACTATCATATGAGTGCGACCCAAATAGTTTTTCTTATTAAGAGATGCGCGCGCGCCGTCCTCTCGCAATGAAGCGCAGGGGCCTACTGAGTACTGGACAAACGACTCGTTTGTCGACGAAACGAGTCGGCAAACGCCCGTTCGCTAGTTTACCTCTTATCTCGCGATGACAGTGTATTCGCCCGGTTATTCGAGACTGCACTTACTAACTGGTTCCCGATGTACTATATCGACTTAAACATAGGAACAAAGATATTCATTATAAAAATAATTATATTAACACAATATGTATTATATTCTTATTAATCAAAATAGCCCAAAATAGATAATAATGCAATACAAACGCTTATAAATACGGTAAAAAGTATAAATAAATTTAGTACCTCTTATGCTAAAAATAAAAATTACACATTTGGAGTTGGGACAAACCACTTGGATTAATATAGAATATTTATGTTGTTCTTTTTGTATATTTACATTGTTTGTCTCTATCTCTAATTTAAACAAGTAGAGTCCCAGGTAAACCATGTTACAGATTACTTTTAAGATTAACTAATTTTTACTGTAAATCAAATATCATCATTTCAAAGTTCTTGCTTTCAAACTTTTACTAAGGAGCTTTAAGTGAAAGATCATGAAATTGTACGATTTACGGACTTTAATACAAGTTAATTGGTTTGATTTAATTAAATAAGATAACCTATATTTGTAATGTTTATCTGATAACTTTCATATTTAAACAAGTCTATAAACAAACTAATAAATATGAAATGTTGATTATAATTGATCCAAATTTACATATTATTGAGAAACAATTCACGTAAGACTCTGACTCTATATTGAGCAATTTTTTATCTAAACGTTTAAACGATATTAATGTGTTTGTTTTTAATTAACACATTAATTTGAACATGCCCTTAACTGAAATATTCTCAACAAATTATATTTTTTTAATAAAATATTGCTCGTTATATAATGTGAGCCATTATTTTTTTTTAAAATCAAATACTTCTCTACATAATAACAATTTTCACAACAAGTTAAAGAAAAGAAAATCTAGGAATATATGCAATATTTTTCTTATATTAATGCTATATTGTTTATTTAATCTTATGTCAATTTCACGTTCCTGAACGGAAGGAAGGATATACCAATGTTAAATCAACCTCAAATGTTTTTAATTGATGGCCAATATAAACAAAAGCCATAGTCACGACGGCCCTATGTAAAAATAACCAATTACGAGGTCATCATGTATGTAATTATATAAATATATTCCTGATATTTTTCCAATTAATCAATTGGACTGCGTTGAATCACTCAGATCTTGGGATGACATTGAGGTTTCTAAAACCAATTTTCTCGAAGTCTATTTTTTCGTAGATACAATATTTCCAAAATGGTTTAACATATCTATCAATTAGATACACTTTACAAGGAATATAGTAGGGCCATTGTAGCTTTTTTGTAATAGCCTCAAAGTATCTATACTAAAAATAGCTTTTTCAATAAATAAACAATACACATTTAGATGTAATGTCCCACTTTCCCCATACTAAAAATAATATATACTTCTCAAACAAATTAAATTAAAAATGCTTTAACATAATATTATATCACGTAATATTTCATCTCTAAATGTATAAAAATTAAGATAATTAAAAACGTCGTATTACCGTTATACGTGATACTGTTTTCCGCAATACCACTTTAGAAATTCAGGAAACCACGAGCGCATAAAATGATGTGCATTAAAAAAAAAAGTAGCGATGATAATTATGTTTATCAACATTTTGCCTTTCGCGAAGCAACTGTAGTTACAGTCGAGCTGTGTAAGTGCAATCCAATCCAATTATAATATAGTTATACACTGGTTTTTTAACGTCATTTCATTTAAAATGAAAAACGCTACCAGAGACATAAATAATTGACATGGGAATCAATCAATGTGGCCGACCGATAAATTGTACTGAATATCTAATTCAATCGATTTTATATAAATGCATAGAACTCGTGTGTGCATAAGTTTTGAGACAAACGGGTTTTAAAAAATTAAAAAATATTAAATATGAAACTGAAACTTCAAAAACATTATTATTATTAGTACTGCGAAATAATGATAATGAAACTATAGTAATAATATTATAATAACATATACAAGCCATTATCACATACTGAGGTTAAAGTTACTTAGTAGGTAATTATACACGCATTGTGAGTCTAATTTTAGAATATAAGGAAACGTGTTGGTTGGTATGATTTATATGATTGAATTATTTATGTATACAACTGAATTATAACATATTATAGCTTCAGTAATATTTAAAATATATATGTTCATATATGTACTTATAAAGGTAGTATTTTAAGAGTAGTAAGTAGAGTTAACGTTATATAAAAGTATCTAAAGCTTGCCGTTCTGAATTTATCGAAAACCAGTCCCACTGCTAGCATTCAAACTGCTACATTACTTCCACTCTTCTGTTTCTCATTTTGATGCATTGCGTGGTAAGTGATGGAACACGACTAGCTTCTTTTATAACATATTCACAGCAATTCCTATAGCCAAATCCTATAGCTAGCCTGTATGCCATTCTGATGTAAGCTATTATTGCATTGTAACGGCTTCTCTAAATCCGTTCAATAGTTTTTGCGTGAAAGTGGAACAAACAAAAAAAAAGTGGAATCCATCCTCATACAAACATACAAACTTTATTTATGTTAATTGTTAACAAGTTGATGAGAAAGCGTTTACATTGGATTTTCATTTTCATACTAATCAAATAGTGTGAGAAAAAAGAAAGAAATCTTGAAACACATTTTTCCATTGCTTATGCAACATCAGATACTAATGATTCTTATTTAAATAAAAAATTACCACGACACGGCGCCACTTTGATCACAAGCGTGTTGTTAGCGACGTAACAACGTATCTACAGTTGGCTTACCTACGTATATTAAATATAAAAGAAACGTATTATTTAAATATATAAATCGTGCTCACGATTTAGTAAATTTAGGCAGATACATTTTAAATAAACAAATTTTAATGTTGTCTAAAAATAAAGTTAAACCATGTAGCTATATCCGTCCGCACAAACCAAATATTGAATTTTTTCATCAGCCGTGACATGTAAAAATAGCTTTCAAAAGTTTATCTTGTGATACGTCGTGTAGGTCATTGCTTCATTTTAATAAAGGTGATGTTATTTTTTTAGGTCATGTTTTTTAAGCCTTTTCTATTTTATAAAAGATATACATTGAACTTTGCTAGTTATTAAAATAAATCTATCATGTTTAAATCCAGCAATTGTTTTCTGCTTTACTAATTTTTATAATGGAATTTGCAATTTCAGTTATATAAAGGATTAACAACTTGTATATAGAACGGATTAATCATTGATAAGGCATGTACATTATTAAATGCGAATAATCTCTTGAGCCTGATGTACAATCGAAACATTTTAATACAACGTGAAATATGACGTACAAACTCGTGCACGTACGAATACAAATCGTTAATTATTCTAGTAGGTATGCGACAACAAACGGCAGGACAATGAAATATTTGTTGGTCCACATCCTTACAAATGTGTGTCAGCTATAATATCGCATGGAAGCATCACGACCGCGCATTTATCGATTGAATGCTTCATACATTTCATGTTATCATTAAATTTCATGAGGAAAAGGAGCACGACTGGTTTATGCACATCTTTGTACTAGAAAACGATTGAATAATAATATTCAATAAAATTCTTGTGTAGATATGAAAGAAAAATATTTTAGTGTACGTATATGTTTAATATATTTTATACTATTCTCATAATTTATGGTAAAGTGAAAAAGTTTACTGCTTTATACGTGGCTAGAATGTGGGTTAACGTAACTAAACTATAAAAACGATAAATATTAATATGTAATATATTTGAAAAAAATTACAAAAGTAATAAAGGTAATAATTTCATCCATTCAAGACAAAGCTTTTACAATATTTTTTGAAATTATTCCATGCTAAGGAAAATAATACTAAGTAATTTGACGACCACACGATATATTTTTATGTCAATAATTTATATTCTAGAGATGTCTTTCATGAGTAAAACCAATCTTTAATGAAACATTTTCATATTTTTAAATTTTAAATTAATAATTGCAGACTACAGCTCGTTCTAGTGTGGTAGTTAATAGTTTATATTTTTTTTCAGGAACTTCTCCTACATAAACTTACCATATATAAAATATTGTAAAGTTATTTCAAAATTGTTGATATCTCCCGAATAAGGTATAAATTTAAGTAATGAACCTGATACTAAGATGCTTATCTCACATTTAGTTTCTTTCCATTCTACTAGTCTGTACACGAGGGCAAGTTACCAGAAGGGCACACTTGCTGCAGGCGTGCAAGCGCCCTGAGTCTATTTACAAACTAGATTAGAACCCTTTGAATGTGTCACTTTCTAGTGGATCTACTTACGCCATAATTACTTCTATCGTATAAGAAGTTATACATTTATTGACTCTTAAATTTAGTAATATACCAGAAAATAAAAAAAAACAAATGGACTAGATAATCTATTTTCTATATAAAGTATAGAATATGATTTACTTGTTTCTCAATCTAAACAGATAAACAAGTGTGCTAAAACTTAAAACAACAAAATATAAACTTGACGTTTTGCTTTAACAAACACATAACATAACGAGGTCAGGTTCGTTTCCATGACCATTGCAATAACTATAAATTAAATCGTCTATTTTATATATAACGTTTAAACATCTACAACAACTACTCTATAATAGCGCTATAGAAATTCAATTATCAAGGACTTACTTTTCTTATGGGTCCCAAAGGTATCCTCGTGGCCGTTGTACGTTGTGTCCTCATCGTACTCGTACACCTTAAAACTGTCGAAGGAATACAGTTTGGCGGCTTTTCGGTCTCTTTTCACACGAAAACAAATTTTTACCGCTCTAGCGACACCCGTATCAATAACAACCGAAGACGTCGACCGTACGATATTTCAAAATATAACAAATATAAACAAAGCACGCACGCAACCAAGCCGTCACGAAATCAATTCGACAATCGGAAATAGTATTACGCGAAAAGCATTATGCTGCCAACAATGACTTATATTATCCGGGGGAAGTAAGTAAGACGTAGTAAGTTGCAAATTTAACGTCAAGTTCGTGTAATATTCGTCCGGGACGGTCGGTGAGGCGGGAGCGCTCGGGGATGACCGCGTGTCGTCTGGCCGGGTTCAGTCTCCCGACTCGCCGCGCCGGCGCCCGGAACCGTGTCAGACGGAGCACCCCGGCCTTTCGTGGATACACCTCGCTGCGAGCCTGACGCATCAATACATAGGTTACCTACTGTATGCAAGCGTGAATGCTGCTTGCGTTTCTATT
>JAKRZM010001289.1:349301-378972 GCA_036379175.1 Heliconius cydno galanthus | reverse complement strand
TTTTTTTTACAAAATACGTACAAGCCGGTTGGTGTGCAAATACTTATTTGACTTTAAAATATGTGTTTATACCGTCTCATTCTCTAATTTCTATTTTCTGAGAAATTTTATTAACCAATTCGTAATATATATAGATTAAGCTATTAAATACAATAAATAACTAAAAGCATTCTGTTTTTTTGTAGATGTAAAATCAAAAAATTAGGGTGTGCAAATACTTTTTTTACCCACTGTATATGGGCATACAGTATAAAGCTAAAGAAAAATCTTATTGAAGTCACAAGTAAGAAAGTTAATAGACCTGTGTACGTCTGATAAGGCCTTTCATTATTATACATATGTATACTTAATTAAGCAAAGAAAAACCCTAGGATAGAATAATAAACACACAAGTAAACAGATATTAGTTAAGTTACAAGATTACATTTGTTTGCAAACTGGTGACCTTTAATCATTACCTAAGTTCAAGAATTGTTCTAGAATTTACATATACGATGTAAAACTAATATAGGATATGTATGTGATTAATTGATTTTCCTCATATATTAGTTATATAATTATTAATATTACTTATTCTAACATTATTTCCGGTTTTATTTAGCAAATTAATAAACAAATAATATCTACTTACAATCGCAAAATTAATAGGTTATTTGAATTTTATATAAGTTACGTTTGAAAGTCATTTTATATATTGTTAGAGGAAAGGTACATGTACTTAGTTGCGAAATAATTGGATTAAAAACAAAATTATTCCATCAAGAAGAATTCCGCCATTTGACATTGAACGTATGTTTTGGCGGGAAATTAGAACGGAGTTACCTCCAATTAGTTTTCTATGTCTACACAATGCGTGAAGATAATAAAAAAAACACATTTTTTTTTAAAATTTAACCCCAATGTGTTAAACACTAATATATAATTCCATGATCACGTAAAAGATTAAAAAATAACGTTCCGTCTTTTGACCTTCACAGAGGTAATAACAATGTCTCAATGTCAAAAATATTAAGCAGCTGTAATAAGAAAATTATTATTTTTTATTTTATAGAGCACTCAATTTAAGTTTTATCTTTTAACTGTAAAGAACGTAATGTTTTTAAATGGGCAGTACTAAATTTTAAAAAGGATAAGACTATCAAAAAATAGGAGAATCAATCAGAACAGACAGTCCAAGATCTGAAATACGCAAAAAATCTTCTTTAGTAATCTTCAGATAATTTGATTCTCTTTATGACAAAATAAAATGATATGACTGTGCTAAAATTAAATGATATTTATATATTTTATATTTTTTATATTTTTTATATTATATATTTTTGTAGCACTCTAAGTTCCGTAAACATTAGTTCACGCGGGGTCCAGCATATAGCAGGGTGGACAGAAGGACAGGGTAGTCAAAATACTCAAAAACACGTTAAACCGCCTAATTTTCGAGACATTGCGTATTGCAAGCAGAATAACGAGCAGTGGAACTCAACGCCGCCAATTTCACAATTTAACTAAAAAAAGTAAGTACCTGCTGTTCCTTTATTTATATACTAATACTAATATTTTATAAATGTATTCTATTATATTATATTTAAGGTCAATTGGATTGAAAAAAAACAGACATAATCGTATTACAAAAGTGTTGCACTTGACCCGTTGATCTGGTTTACGTGAATTATTCATGATTTACTTGTGAAAGCCATTTTTAATTGAAAACTAGAATTCATTTATATCGGACCACGCCCGCTATAACTAAGTATCTGTGTAGAAAATCGTGCAATTTGCTACAACGAGGCTGGCGATTATTCAGTAATTAGTTTGCGTAACAATAATTGAAAACATTTTAATTAATAAAACACGATAAAAAAAATTAAAATATTCAAAGTTAAAATTGGAATATTATTGCTGCGTGTAGCAGTAGGAATAAAATTATTATTAGCAGAATGTACAAACAGACTATCATTCACTTCTTTTTACTAATACGCAAGGTTGCAATGTGCGAAAATATATGAAATGATATTATTGCTTCAACTGTGGCCGATACAAAAATAAATATTTTTCTAAAGCAAATACATTTTACATATAAAATTACAAAAAATATAAATATTAAGAAAATGTATAAATTCCGATAGATTATTTTGTTAAGAACTATTTTAAGAATGTAAAATATTTTGTATACAAATGGGTATAGATAAAAAACAATGATAATATCGACACTGCGTGCCAGAAATGATCAACATCGATTGTTTGTTTTTTTAAATATAAGCAAAGTAAACACAAACAATCAGTTGAACAAAACAATCGAACAAAAACAATAAATAAACTGTGTGAGTACATACACTGTGCAATAAAATCAATACATTATAATATATGATAAGTTCTTACTTATTTGTAAATTTTAATATGTTAACTTTTTAGGTAAAAAGGGAATACCTTTTTTGTATTTAAACTTTCGCTAGGGATAAATATGTAAAATTCATATTACACGAAAATTTTTGCAGTTATGCAAATTTTGTGGAAAGCGTGCGTATGTGTGTGTTGGACATACGCACGCTTTCCACACGTATGGGCACGGACAATTATACTTTAAATATATTATTTAATACAAAAAAAGATATATTTCAGATAAAATATAACAATAATTAAATATATTCGTCAAGAATTTAAGGAGAACTTATCATATTAATGTATTGTAATAATTTGAATCTGTGGAAAACGATCAAAGTACATTAAAAATGCAAAGACATACTTTTTAGTGTGAGAGGAATGAAAACTTACCGTTTCACAGATATTCATGTTACAGCAGTTCTCTATAGTTATCTCACATTGGTCCGGTCGCGCCGTCAGCGGGGTAACATTCTTATTTACTATAATCCTCTTCTTAATCCTGGAAAGTGAGTGTTATATGAAGATGGGATAGTGAATATCCTATTAAAATTATTAATGTTAAATTTGTGAGGATGGATGTTTGTTCCACTTTCACGCAAAACCTGAACGGATTTAGATGATACTTCACATTAGTGTAGTTTATACATTAGAATAACACAAGCTTGAAATTTTTAAAGATTCTTTAAAGATTTTATGTAATTTGACTAAAATATAACAATAAGGAGGAGCCATGTTGTAATGATTCTTCAATTCTCTAATATAAGTTAGACAAAGTTCTAAGGTTAGGTTTACCCAATGAAAATATAATAGATGGAAATTGGAGAAATAATTTTCATTTTAACTGAAATATAAATTTGCGAATTTTTTGACAATATGTTCAAGCACTGTATCTCTGTATATAAATATTTTGTTTTGGTGGATTTGTTTAATATGTTGTGTTACTATTATTTAAGTAAATAATGATCATTTGATACCCCATTGTAAAATAATAAATAAAATTAATTAACAGTTAATGAAACAATTAATGCCATGACCAATTTAGTAATTGAAAAGTAAAGAAATTTAAATACATAACTTCCATTAGAAAATAACAACTCCAAGTTAATTAAAATATATGGAATGTTAAGAAAATAATTAAAAATCAATAAAAAAGCTCTCCCACACACCCATCCACACAAATACATATACAATACACAACACAAAACAGATAAAAATAAAATAAATCAGTATAAACAGATAATAAATAACAACTAACCTTGGCCGTCTCTTCAAATGCATTATCTTAGTGATAAGCATAGCACAGATTAAACAAAGTAGTCCACACAACACTCCTAACACCATTAAAATGGGATCTCTAATTGAATCCCAGCCTGTATAACAATTTTCGTCAAAGTATACATCTTTTGATTCTTGTAATATGCTTTTTGAAATATTTTCTTTTGTACAACTGTAAAAAAAATATATTTACATGTAAACATATTGTTAGAGAGAAGAGTTTATAAAAACACAGTAAATTGGCTTTTAATTAATTTTGTTAGAAATAATATAAATGTGTACTTTTTTAAATATATTTTTAAAAATAAGTACTATGAGTATTAAGGAAAAATTTCTGAAATTGCCTTATTAAAATAAAAAATAAAATCTGCTTTGATAAGACTGCTAAGATATGTGAAATGATATTAATTTAAATGAATTCCTAAAACACTTACTTGCATTGTTCTACGGCTGGCACTGTTTCTATTTTATCAGTTTTCTTAGTTTCACATCGCTCCCCTTCGAACTCGTTAGTACATTTACACGTAGGTTTCTCCTCTCTCAACAGACATTCACCATTGTTCAAACAATGACCGTAGCAAATATTCGTCTCACATCTTATTCCCGCAAAACCTCGCCTACATCTAAAATAAATATACGTTTTTAGTATTGAAGATTTATTTAAAAAAAGTAAATTATACAAGGAACATATGTATTACATCATCAACATACACAATACAATTTATTAAAACAGTTTAAACTTAAACTCGACAGCCCAATATGTTTTGGAATATTTTCGCTACTTACTTGCATTTAGGTTGACCTTCATTCGTGGCTACGCAGTCGCCATTTAAACAGAAATTTTGGCATACAGATATCTCGCACCGGTCGCCAATGTAGCCGGAGGAACACTTGCACACCGACATACCCGTCTTGACACCGTGCAAGCAAAACAAGCCCACATCTTTAGGTATGTTAATCGAATCAGTAAGTACTGTTTTATTATCTGACAATTCCGCTAAAGCACTACATTCAGGAACACCGGTTGTTTGGTCAGAAATTTGGTAATTTGCCACAATCCCGAAAGGCGCTTCGTTGGAAAAACCAATAAGTTCTTCAGGTTCCGTGGGAGCTTGTGAGTTTTTCGATAACTTCCATACTGATTTGAAGCCCCAATCTACCCAGTAAATGTCATCCTTTGAAACTGTTAAGGAATTAGGCTGATGGTATGTCCCAACTATTAATTTCTTTCTATCTTTACCATCTAAATCAGATGTTTCTATGGAGTAGTGTATGCCTTCTTTGTCGTCTGCCCAGTAAAGGCGTTTGGTGCGTTGATCGATTGCAATACTGACCGGCATGTGGATATCAGTGTCAACGATAATTTTCCTTTCACTGCCGTCGAAGCGCGCTCTCTCGATTGTTGGTTTAGTAATGTTTGTATTGGTCCAGTAAATGTAACTGTAAAGATAATAACACATTATTTACTTAATGGTAATATTTTTTTATAAGAATCTTTTAAAACGGTCATACCCGGCTTTATTTACGATTCTATGCAACTCAGTCTAAGCACATATATCGTTTTTTTTAATTAAAAACTTAAGCGATATAAGCTTACCCTCTACAGCTGTCCACAGCAATATCTCTCGGTATCTCATCATCCATTTTCATTAAAAGATTGCCATAAATGTTATTTTTTGATCTCGGCCATAGAGCTATCCAATATATGCTTCTTTCATTTGAGTCTGTCCAGAACATCTTGCCAGTTATAGGATCAAAAGCTAAACCTTGAATATTTTCATAGGACTTCCTTCCTACTAGGGGCTGGTATTTCTTGGTTAGCAAGTTGTAGCTAAATATTGAGGCATTGTCGTTTTGTTTGTCGACGAATAGCAGCATATTATGGACAGCGTCGTACGCGAGCGCTGTAAGTTCTCTAAACCTGATGCCTTCATTGCTGGTTTTTGTTTGATTTGTATAGAATTCTAATTGGTCCCCGCTGGTGATTGCGATGTCTGAAACAATAGTTTTTACGTTTAATCTTCGTACAGAACTAGCATTATTGGTATACTTTTATTAGGAAAACTATAAAAAATTTATTGTAAATGTAAAATATTTTTCAAAATCCGTGTATTATATGTATGCATATGGTATAAAATACCATTCGAAAGTGTAAAAAAATACAAAATCGACTCTTATTATATAAATACTAAGTAATTTTCGAAATTATAAAAACTTTCTGATAACAAACATATAAGTACGTACATTTACTCATAGTTTCAGAAAAACCTCTTTTATCTCTGCTGAGACTTTACGTAGACTGTTAGCAGATTTACACTCTAAGCCGAACCTATTTACCTATTATTGTTATATTTTTGGTTTCAGTCTAAATCAATATTAAGGTCCACAATATTTGTTTATACACAGACGACTAGCCAGACTTTTCGACTTAACTATTTATAAACAAGTTATATAACTTCAATGAACATTATAAATATTTTAGTCATTGATACATTTTTGGCAGCGATGCATTGTATAGGTCGCGTGATGTCGCTCTCACAACAACCACTGTTACATAATAATTGGCGGTAAATGATCTGTGAGATTGTTATAAATATAATTCTATACCACTGTGCTTGCGCTTCACGCTGTATCACGCACGTAGCAGGGTAGGCAGAAGGATACGTGTTAAGACCCTCCACTCCCCACTTTCTCCGAATTCAGAAGGCATTGCGTGTTGACTGACAGACCTCAACGCCACGTTTTGCCTCAACACCAGAGCGAAGAATATTTTATTTCCTCGAGTAGGAATGGAAGTAACAAACTATGCGCCCCAAATTGTATTTTATAATTCCATACGAAAGTAATATAAAATAAAATTTGCTAATTATTCTGTTTTCATCGATTTTTCCTAAATGAAAGACAAAAAATAGAAAAGCCATAACTCTTATTATTTCAAAAGTAGGTAGTTTTGCAAAAATATTACAAAAAATCCAACATATCGCTAATGGAAAGGTTATTATTAAAGTTACTTATCAAAATTGTATGATGTAAGTATAACAAAGAATTCTTTCAATAAACAACGTCGCTCTGTGTGTCTAGATTTATTGATAATATTCCTACTTGGCGTGGCAACGGACGGACGTCATACCGTTCGTTCATCACACGGGTCAAATCCTAACCGAGGTCAAATATTTTAATACATTCGCTGTCACAAATCAACAGTTGACGAGCTCGAATAACTTTTAGAATTAATCGAACTCGTGCCCACCGATTCTTAGTAGACGATACTTTTATTTGGACTCGGACTTCGGAGCTATAGCAGCCGAAGTTTAAATTAACAATCTGGATGTTTGTTTTGCAATTACATACTTGAAATATCCACGCTTCGAAGAATAATATAATGACTGAATCTTCTTATTTGAATATTTTTGTTTTTATATAAGAATTCGAAGTTTAATTAACAGAAAGATATTTTAAAAATAATATTTATTTTTGATATCTTTACAAATGTCTTTGTAAAGTCACAAGACTGGAAATACTCCACGCGACTACGTAATTTAACGGCGAATACCGACACGTTGTTTACGTTTAGGTGACGTAGACGCGCGCGCGTCGAATGTAACACTATGAGCTATTTGTAAAACATTTGATACAAAAATTAACATAAGATTATTTTAAGACGTCAAGTTCACAGAATTGATAAAACTATGGTATTTCTTACCTGAGTCATATCATGTTATTAATATTTAATACGTAAAGTTTTTACTTTGGACCCCTTTTTACGAAAATTGCGCGGACGCAGGTCTATGAAATTTGGCACATTCATAGTTTATATATAGGAGAAGTGCAGAACACTAATATTTTTCAAAAATAACGCTTATAAAGTACATTAAATCAATAAATAAATTACACGCACTACCATGCATTTGACAATATACACTATTGTATTTATGAATTGAAATACACGTTGCCATGGCAACGCGTATTATTTACGCGTGACTGTGTCCTCTAGTAAAAATAAAAAGGCAGCAGCAGCAGAAAAGGCAACAGAACTTATAATTATAGTGTCGAGACACTACTATTCTCTATTTTCTAGTAGAGCCAATATATAATATGAATGATTGTTATTAAATCAAATTTATTATTATATATTAATTCTTTAAAACTGTCAAGTATAAATTCCTTCCCATATAATTATCTAATAGTGTTCTTATGACGAATTGAAAAAAGTCATTACCCGTATACATTGTAACGTATAAACATGACCATCGAGAACTGTCGTAAATCAGATCAACCTATCTCAACTTTAATAATAATAAAATAATTTTAATCACTATGTTTATTGTTTTCATTATAATTTGCAATTACTGGTTAAGAAAATAATTCTTGAGAAATTTTAATGGATATTGTTTTGTTGTTGTTTCCTTTGTAGAATGATATATTACATGTAAATGTTAATAATTAAGAGTGTTTTACTATTTCGTTTATTAAAGGCAGACACGATTTAAAGGTAACCATATATTTTGTATAGTACGCGAGGCGTTAGCTGAGCTTTGTGTTAGTGTGAGTGTACATAGATAAGTGTAGGTGTAACGATGGCGAAAGCTTGAAAGCTCTAGAAGCAAGGCGCATCCCTTATCCCTTTTGACGTGTTTAAATATAAGATAATATTTTATAGTATGATTTATTAAAGTAAAAGAAAAAATGGCACGATTACTATACAAAAATTTTAAAATATATGTGACCAAGTTGTAAAATAAGAAAAAAATCGCAGTCTCTTCTGTTCTTGATTATGTAATGGAACAATTCTTTATTCATACAACCAACCTATCAGACGAGAGTAAATGTGATGAGGATACAAGTATACTTAGAATATTTTTCTTCCAGCTCTACTTTTGGTGACCAGTAAGATCAGAAGAAAACACAAATGCAATGCCCAGCTCGCCTCGTGGACTATACTCGTACTTAAGATCGTTTTAAGATTCATTGTATTTATTCACATATGAACAAAGTCGTTGTTTAATACACTCATTACATTTTAATATGTAATGTAACAAAATTATTATTGGCCAATCGATATCGACTATCGATTTATATATAAAAAATATAATCAAATTTTAACCCAAATTTTTATTTTATTATAGAATCACATAAAATTGCTTTTCTCATTTTAGGCTAAACATTTCTAAGATTATCTTGCAATGTAAAGAAACGTTTTGAAATAAGATATTTACTATTCCATAAACTATCATTAACAATTATGAAACAATGAGGCATTTAAATAAGGAAATTATAAATGGATATAAAAAAATAAAGACAAACGCCTATTTCAGATGGTGATTTCTATGTCAATTTTCCGGTCGAGGATAATTTCATCGTCTCAGCCTAAGGAAAAATATCGATTAATTATTTATATTTATTATTCATGCAGCTACGTAAAATATAAGTTTACATTAATATAGTTAATAGGTATTTTATAATAATAATATAAATGGCTTGGGAGACATCTATCTAAGGGTTGCTTTAGCTTCACGCTTTATCCCGCACACAGTAAGGAACCTTGTGTTGAGATACTCCGTTTCCCACTTTCTGCCGAATTTTTGGAGGCATTGCGTGTTGAGTGGCAGAACTCAACACCGCGCTTTGCCTCGACACCAGAATGAAGAAATGGAAATATAAACGTAAATAAATAAAGGGTTGCTTTATAAGATTAGAATGCCTCCGTACTTCCATTTGCTAGAACTTTTTGATTTATTACAATTACTTTACACATATTAATATTTATTTACACATATTAATACATATTAATATTTATTTATTACATTTCTTTTGTTTTTTCATATTTTGGTGAAAAGAAAGATACTATCGCAACTTAGCATGCGATCGATAGTTCACAATAATCGATAGTTCGATTCTATCGATACTATCGTTTCCTAGAAATTCAATAGTATCGATACTATCGAAAATATCGATACTATCGATTAAAATATCAATATTCCTACTATCTACACACACAACTATTGATAGAATATCGATAGTCGACTATCGATCGGCAACACTAGTTTGCAGGAATGTATCTTTCAAATAATACAGAAAATTACTATTTTATTATTATACATGTATCTCAAGAATAAATTATAAATATTTCCCATCTTATTTTCCGATATTTAAACAGTGGACATTATTAGTTAGCATAGCTCGTTCTTCAAATATTGGAAACCCAACATGTAAACTGCCAATACGGAAAATTGATCATAGCTGGTGACCGTCCTATAATACAATAATTATACTTATATATATCTACATATTTTTTTGAGCTTTTGGCTTCGATTTATAATTGAAAGAATGTTTATGATTTTTTTATCTTTAACTGAGGTACCAGTTTGATGAGAACAACGTTTTGTTCTACCACGATAATACATTACTCTCCTTTGCATTGCACAGTCGAGTAAATAAACATTGGAAATTTTATATACATTATGCACAGTAGCTTTATAGCCGCTTAGTGTTTCATAAATATAGAATTCGGATTACATAATGTACAGAAAATGAACCTGCAACTAATGAATGCGTAATTATTAATAAATAAATAAATAAGAGACGCCATTTGTAAGGCAAGTCTGTTTTTCGGCTCATTGAGAACGTCTACGCAAGCTACATTACCCGTCTATTGACTTAAGTATTTTGTAGTCTAAGAGCTAACCAAATTTATTAAAACATTGAATTTTTAGAGACAAATTTCATTAGAAACTTTTTACATTTCAAATTTAGCCTGTTTTCAGTGAAATTGAGCCATATTTTTGTACAGGAAAATTATTAATTTCAATTGAGGATAAAATTTACGAAAAGCGGAAAAATATGTGATTTGGAAAACTGTATCTGGAAGATTAAATACTTAATATAACTTACGTATGGGGAAAAACGAATAGATACCGATTTTCTTTACTTAATAAACATATTATATATGCAAAACAGATAACCCGCACTTATCTTAAGCAAAATAAATTTTAATATTTTATTTTCTTTACAAATACTTACAAATAATAAAACTTACATCTTTATTTATTATATATTTTTTTTATTATGATGTAGATAAAGAATATTTTTTATTGTATCTTTTTTACTTTACATAAATAAATACACATATTTATTACATTAGATTTACTTCGAATACTAAAATATTAAATATACATATATAAATAATATTTCTTCAGCTCCTCCTGAACTACATCCTAACGAAAGTGGCGTACGTGACTCAAGGCTTCATCGAGTACATAGGTACTACATATACTGGCATCATATTTCAAAGGCTTCTAGTTCATATATCATTGTGAAACGTCTACAAACGCAGTGCTAATGATTTGATAAAAATAGTATGTTAAGTTATATTTATACTTAGTTAAATTAGTTAGTTAGTTAGTTGTTATTCGTGATATTTGGGGGTTCAAATCCTAAATAAGCTAAGATTGAATGGAAAAAATGGTTTTTAGTTTCGCTAAGTTTATGTTAAAAAAGTGTAGAGTGCAAAGTAATACTGCTAGGTGTTGCTTTTATACCTGAAAGTGCAAAACACAACAAAATAAATAATTTATAGTCAACTCGGGTTAAATTAGGTCAAAGACATTTTTTCTAGAAACGTTAAAGTCGTCAAACTTTAAATTTAATTCGAAAATGGCTAACAATGAATAAATTCAAATTTGGAAACATATAGCTTATTCACAAACGCGTAACTGTCAGTTCGACATTTGTAGATTAAAGCGAACTACGATAACATTAAAAAAAAGAATTACTTCAATTTAATAGATTCAGCCTCCAGCTAGATGGGGTGACGATATTCGCAAAGTGGCGGGCAACGGCTGGATGTGAAGAGTTGAAGATCGAGCTCAGTGGCGTGCCATTGGAGAGGTCTATGTCCAGCAGTGGACGAGGACAGGCTGATGATGATGATGATGAATAGATTACATTGATATTTTATTTATAAAGTATAAAATATCTATAGTATTTTAATATTTCATCACCTTTATGGTGATTATTAAAGATATATATTTGTTGCCCTTATAAAAAATAGAAATAGTCTTAGAAAGAAGTACATTTATATGAAAAAAACAATATAACTGATAGCAATATATTTTTATTGTATGTAATTTTAGCTATAATTCGTTTTACATCCGACCTTTTGAACATTTTATAGTAGTCACGCGTGACTGTAGTCATTAAAAAAGTTTTATAATAGAAGTAAATAATAATAATTGTACGCGATAATCTATGAAAAAAAGATTTTAATAAATATCCTATCAGTTGAAAGATATTTTTTCTGTTTAAGTAACTATACACGTTTGTTTGTTTCATATTTATCTTTTCTTTATTTAATTTACCGAAGGTTTTTAAAAGATAAACAAAAATATGATTATTTTATTACATATTAATAATATTAAAAATACGTAAAACATAAATAATATAACGTTAAATTTGCTAAATGAAAGTCATGTTCGTGTTTATTTTCGTCATATAGGCTAAATAACATTAACATACAAACACTTACTTGTTTTTTGTATCTTATCGGAACTGTTAGTATCGAGGGCGCAAGGGCGTGACGCTCTACTACTTTATGGATTATCCGTGAATTATGTTAGCGTGTATACCGTATATGGAAATATGTATGAAAATATTATATAAGTATGTATGTTTATATTGCTATTGCTGTGTTTATATTAAAAAAAATCATAATATACTTAGTTTCCTTAATATTTACAATGGTCATGTTTGCATAATTTCCCGTATTTTGTAGGGTAGGTATTACACGGTACGGCCGGTGAGTCGCACTGAAGTTAGCTGCAGATGAATGCGCAAATTAATTTTAGGATTTTTTATTTATTATTTATTCTCAATACACAATACACGTTCAAAAAGTCTTACTTCCAGGAGCCACGAGCGCTATTGTACATAGAGAGAAACACATTCTGTTCTCCAATTTTTAATACCATTCAAACCCTGAGTACCCTCCACTGCTGACATACCACTATTTAATAAGAACGGGTGAACGTCTATACCACAAATAACACTTTTCCCCAATAAGCAATCGACTGTGCTACGATAGCACAAATAAAGTAGGTAAGAAAATCTAAACAAATTTTAAAGAAAACAATAAATATTTCTGCAATTCTTGTTTAATTTTCATATTAAAAGGTTTTAGGTTTGCAACTAATACAATATTGACCTTTACTGCGTACGATGTAACCTTAGGACTTCGGTTCTGTCTGATTTATAACGCATTATTATAATTTGTGTTCAAGAACACTAATTTAATTGTGAATTGTGATTATTGAAAAATAACTTGCAAATGTTTAAAATTTATAAATACAAAACATTGAATATTATTAGTACGTTAATGTTTTTTTCAATATACAATTTTTCATTTGTTGATGATTCCTATATATTTTTAAATCATTTCTGTAAATTGACTAGAATTTACCAGTTTATTAACCGACTTCTATAAGAAAAGAGGTTATCAATTCGACTGTATTTTTTTTTTTATGTATTATTCATAAATCGCAGTATAATTTTGTATCCGATCATGATATCCTATCGTATTTATTTATAAGTCTTAGATAAATGTATAATTTAATGTTAATCTAAAAATGTATAATCTATTATTATCAACTTCCGCATTTTTTGGGGAAGGTAAGAGAATTTAATAGTAACATACTGTTAAATATTGCCCATTTGTATTTGACTTTGTCAAACTAGACCTCAGAAACATATATATTTCTAGTTTCTATTACAAAAACAGATTAGTGCAAATCATTTTGTATTATTACTATTTATTTTTATTTATTTGTATTTTTATTCTCTCGTATTATTATTATTTATTTTTATTTATTAGTATTTTTATTCTCTTGTATTATTACTATTAATAATTCTAAATATTTTTAACGGGTGACATTTAAGTCGTCAATTTCTTATATAAAAAAAAACTAAGATAAACAAAACAGTATTCAGAGAATAAAACACAACGGAAGTAACAGTATCAGTGCCGTGAATATATATTTTTCAAAATATTTTTTATTAAACATTACACCTACGCAACTGGTTGAGATGAAGGGCATTTAATTTTGAAAATTTTATACTTATTTTATTTCCTTATAAAGCTATAAAACAAAAACCTTGTAAATATTAACCAAGTTTTTTAAGATTTTATTAGTAGTTTTTGTTTTCTTATTTTAATATTCTAATGTAAACCAGTGAGTACTGGTTCCAACAACAGAAGAAAATATAAAAGCTAATTTACACAGTGGGGCAAATAAATGCAGTACTTTATCTTATCGGGACCAAAATAAATATTTAAATGAAAAATATATGTAAATACTTAAACCATTTTGAACCCACGTCCGCCAAGTTTTTACAGGCAGTGCTAAAAGTTAGTAGATATATTATTATTTTTTTTAGATTCACGCTGTATCCCGCACTTTGCAGGATATCCAAACGGGAATCTGGGAAGCTAATGTTAATACAATCCGTTCGCCATTTAGATACTTCCGTTCCCCACTTTCCATTAGCAGGATTCGGATTTTTGAGGCATCACGTGTTGAGTGGCAGAACTCAACGTCGCGCTTTGCCTCCTAACCAGAGCGAGGTAATGTAAAGAATAAGTAGTTTAGTCTCAATAAAATATTAAAGTAAAAGTATTAGTCAGTAAATTAAAGTTATTATCATCGAAAACATACAGTTCTCAAGGATTTAATGAAAAATAAGGATGTCCAAAAGATAATACATGATATATGTGTTTTAAACAGTTAGATATGTTTATCTGAACACTGATGTAGCTGATGTTCTTCAATTAATATGAAAGATAAGAACAACTGAACTGCTTATAACTATTGCCTTATTAAATTTAAATTTTGTAATAATGATTTTCTAGTGCTTAATATGATAAATCCTAGTGTCAACAATCCATTTTCAAATTTCCATTCGATCTCGACGCATTGTGTTTTTAGTTGCGGAACTTAACCACGCGCCCGACCTAGTACCATTTGCTTTAATGTGTATTAATTATAATTTTCTGATCACTTTCACTTCTTTATCATCACTTATTTTAAATAAATCGTGTAGAATAACACACCAAACTTTGTTCAACATACCGAAAAAGGAATTTAAAAAATATACTTTAAGGATTAAAAAAAATAAAATAATCTATTTACTCCAGGGATAGATAATAAAATCTACTTCAGATTTAGTCATTTGGCGAAAAGACAGAGTGTCTTAACACTAAGTTCCCTCTGCTTAGCCTGCTGTGTGCGGGATACAGCGTGAAGCTGAAAGCTGACTCTGTAATGATGGCGTCATATACGTATTTAAATTATTTAAACAATCGCTCTAAATCTTTACCTGTTCTAACTAAAAAGCAGCAAATCTGACCCCGCCCTACATTACCCGACTACAATAAAAGGTTACTATTGGGCAATTGTCGATTAATGTCGTATTTCAATTATTCAATAGAAATATCTAGATTACTCTCTCGCCCGTATTTCAATTAACCTATTTTTGATTTTGATTAACTTAATTAAAAGTTTTTATTATCGGTGTTTTGTAAAAAAAAATATTTTGAATATTATGTAAAACTGTTACCCTTATGATTTTAACTTTAAAATATGTTAAGTTGAGTATAGAACATAAATATTCAATAATATAAAAAAGGAACATGACTTTTATTTTTCTTCATAGCATGGTAGGTAGAGGAAACGTCGCGACACTTTATTTTCCACTCTCCCGTAGTTACACACATTGCGTGTTGAGTAGTGGAACTCAACGCCGCGCTCTGTCCAACGGTGTGGGGAAATGAGAATAATGAAATAACATCATTACCCCCAGCGGGGATCAAGCCTTGTGGGTTTGATCCCCGCTCGGGGTGACTATTAACCTTACTTCATAGATAGTAAAATAAAATCGTAAATACTAAAATGATACATGAATATAGAAAATTGTATAGTAGTTTTAAAATTGCACTTTAAAATTAATCCAGCTACACTACTTTAAGAGTTAAGTGAAACTTATGGCTTCATTTTGTTATACATTCCACAGTTATTTTAATTTGATATTGCATTCTCTTGTATCTCCATTGACCTAATATTTTATTAATTCAGTGGAAATTTCGAAAAAAGAAAAATAGTTTTTATATATTTGATTTCAACTTTGATTAATATCGAATTGTATTTAACAACAATTATTAATATAATAATAATTTATTGAATAAATTTATTCAATAATAATGATATCCTACCTACCTACACATATATTTCCTTGAACTTAATCTGAACCCCACAGATAATAAAAGGCAACGTAAATCAATACTTTTCATATTATCATTAATATATGTGTAACAATAAATAATTATTATTTATTTATTTAAAAACAATTATTTCGCCGATATCAGAAGAAAACATATATTTATATGAACGACTACTTTTATTCTAGATTTATCTATATGTGAATAATACTATTACTACTAAAGTCGTTAATATTTCCTTAATAATCTATGCTGTTATAAAACTAAAAGTAGTAAAAATGTTGTATCTGTAGTTGTGTACATGCATTATATTAGTGTTAAAACAATGTACATAAGTGGATGTGAAATTACTAATACAATTATTACTATAATCCACGACTTAAAATTGTCTTTTTATAAACGCATATCTTTAAAAATTTCTAGAAAACTAGTGTTTTATTATTAACTATTTTTGCATATACTCTGTTGTATATAGATAGGGACAGGAATGTTAAGCAATCACCGTTTGATCGTAAAAAAATAATAAAATAATTATATTAAACATATTATGTATAATGATACAATGTTATTTATTTATACTTTTGATTTACGTATATAACAGATAGTGATTATTCATTTGTATATAAAATATAAACATTAATGTATCTACTCATATAATCATTGAAATGAAGGAATTAATTCGTAATTTAAATATATATTTTTTCTTTAAATTTGATTTAAATTACACAGTTTAATATACACATATTTAAGTATAATATATTTATATTATTATCTATAATTAAGTTATTTTTACGACACTAACTACTGCCTTCCTCAATCTTTATTAAGCGTAAATAAACTTTAGTCTTACATATAATAAAAAACCTATTTATATCCGCAAATCAGGTAAAATTAACAAAAATGCGGACGTAAGTTATATAAATATAACTGTTTTGTTAAATATTAATTCGCCTTGGCATACTTCAATAACATATAGTTTATTTAGTTTTAATAAAATCTTTTTAACATATTAAATTATTAAATTCTGTTTCAATTCTACCAACGTCATTCTAAAATTAATAGGAAGGAAAAAATTACAACACTCATTTGCGATGTTGTTAAGTTCGTTACATAAAACACGCAAAGATAAGGTTAGGTATAAAAGTTAATTAATACCGTAATATTTTGTCAACGTTGTTTTTTTTTGTATTTTATTCGAAATAGATAGTGATATTAATTTAAGATATAGATAGAATATAAAAAAAATTCGACCCCGTGAAAAAATGCCGCAAAGCGCTTTTCATTTTTCCACTCTTCAGGAATATAACCCAGCCGTATTACATTGCGTTTGATGCGTTTGCGGCTAGTAAAATTTCTCCGCCTCCTCAATTCGGGCGGATTACCACTGGCCCGCTCGAAGTGGCCTACGTGACTCGCGGCCCCCTCGGCGTGGTGTCGTGGCGCCAAACGAATAACCGCCTTATCGACATTTCGGCATGCACTTATCTTTTAAAATCAAAACTATCCACACACTGTACTTCCACAAGGATAACTATACAGACTTTAAACCTCGTTGCGTAACATCGAGAAAAAACGCACGTGTTAAATAAAAATTCGTACATCAGCTGATTTCTGCGATACTCAGTACTTACCCCACGAATGAACTAGATTGACAGATATGGCTAGGATTGCGAGCAAACATTTGGTTTTGCACATTTTGTGTTATAAATTTAGTATAATTATCAATAAATGCACATCGGATCGGATATTAGTCGAGTTTCAGCCGGAGTGAGGCAGAGGGCGCACAGTCGCAACCGCACGGACCGCGCGTTAGACCGAAACTAAATTCACGAATGGCCGTTTTGCCGCGAAGAGAAATACAAAATAGGTTCATTGAAGCCCGCGGTCTCGCGCATGCCTCGGCGCGTAGCGCGAAATCATATCTTATCACTGGATTTATAAGATTCTAAAATGGCACTCCTCTCCTCTGTTATTGCAATTATCAGAACCGAAAAATACTAATTATATAAGGCAAGTGCGTACTAGTACTGATTAGTTAATTTTATTCTTCGAGCGTTTATACAGCAATTAAAGTACTGAGTTTTTTTTTAATGTTGTTATAGATTATGTAAAACACTACATAATCTATAATAATAGAAGAATATAAATAGGAAATAAGTAGAAAGTTATATCTTATACTTTTCTACTTATTTCTTATTTATATACATATATTTTTAAATAAACTGTTTATAATTTCAATTGAAGTCCTTTTCATTCTTAAATTATTTCCAAATAATTGTATTCCTTAAATACCATATGAACATCATAATCAAAAATGCTTAATAATCATGATATGCCTTAGATTACTATATTTTTTAATACTTAATATATTTTTTAACGCTTATCTCAGAAACGGCTTAACCGATATAAATGCAGCTTTCACTGTTGTATTTTGGCAAACTTGCTTTAACATTTAGTATTTGTTTTGTTTCCATCGGCATATAATAATAGGATTCAATAATATTGTAACAAAGTGGTCTGAAAAATTATATCCTCGCGTACGCTGCGGAAATTATTGACAATAGAGCAAAATGATGTCCTAGACTTTTTATAGAGGACAAAAAAAGTTCTTGTTATCTATATCTATATAATCTATGTAATTATATAAAATGCTAGGAGTCTTAAATTTTGCATGGACGTCACTTATAGGACGTAGGTACTCATGGAAATTAATAATAACGTAATTCACGCGGGCGAAGCCGTGGGCGGGCCGCTAGTATGTGATAATTATTTGTTACTATTAGGGACGGCAACTGTGGTAGCTGAATTAACATTCTGAAATCAAGTAATTAGGTAGGTACCGAAATAATAAATATTAAACATAACTCAAATTATTTCTGTTATTAGACTGATTAATATAGGTCAAAGTCAGGAAATTGTAAAATATATCTGTATAAAAAAAAACTAATTATTACGTTGTACGTGCTAATATCCGTTCATCACTTTAAAAACATAAATAGAGCAATTCTTAATTACGAATATATAAAAGTATACAATTACAATTACATTTTGAAGATTAACCTTCAAATTATTATTATAATTGACGTTGGTTACATAAGAAAAAATAACGGTAATACTGTGCTAAATAGCTTTTTGTTTGCATCATAACCGCGAAATCTAATATTTAAACTCCAATTTTGTATTTTAGGTTAGGTTATTTAAATCTATATTTTTTATTTTTATTTTTTTTATTTAAGTTTTTAAGAATATAATTTGGGTGGCTCACACTCATCAGCTGTGATTACCCATTATAGTAGGACCCGTGAAGGGTTGCCAGATCCAGACTTATCATTCCCGGGACATTTCTCGGGCCACGAACGGAAATCGGAATCCGAGGTTAAGCTACCAAGAACTGAAGGTTGATATTTTTTTGTAATTTTTTTAATTACGTAAACTGTCCTAGTTAAATATTAAGCTTTGATAGATTTAAACAAGTAGGTACTTATGAATTCCGGGACAGCAAAGTAAAATTACAGGTCGCGGGATAACATGCAACACTCCGTTTTGACGGCCGTCTGACAACCTGGAAGATGAAAAAAATACCTACATTGTCTGTAAAAGACACTGTATATTTCATAAAAACAATATTTGCCAGACAGTGACGTAATAAATAGCTAAATTTCAGAATATTTAATACAAAATAAATAACAAATGTTTCACGCACCAAGCAAAACTGGTATAAAATGCGCCGTGGGCACAATTTTTTGTAATTCTTGACAGCAGGATATAAAATAGCGTAAAGTCCATTTGATATACTCATAATATACATTTGCAAAGATTGTTGACCACATAAATATTGCTAGTACATTGTTGGTTGCCGGATATCCGGTTTCCAGACTTCCTGAAAATACTTCCTAGAAAGAGAATGTAATTAGACATTCAAAATTAACCTATTAATTTTGTTTCTATAATTTTTGCAAAATCATTCAATTCTTTTTATTCAAAGCGAATTTTTAAAAAAGCTTAGAGCTTAAATAGGGTGTCATGAATTTTGGTTGTCGGCTTTTGCAGTGCAGGATAAATATTAAAGAATAAAGATGAACAATGGACAAAGTTTGTTTTTGTAAAAATTATATAAATAGATTTTTTAGCTACATGCTGCACAAGCAGGGTTAGGCAGAGGGAACCTGGGAACCTAATTTGTTAAGACACCCCGTTTCCATTAAGACACTTCCGGTGTCCGAATTCTGGAAGCATTGCGTGTTGAGTTTAATTTCTTAATTTTAGTTACATTTCAGTTTTTGTTCAAGTTTGTGTATGAAGTCAGCATATGTATAGTTTGAAGTCGATTTTTCTTATTATTTTATTATCAAATTAAGCCGTTAATTTCGCCAAATATATGTATTTTTAACCTGTTTTATCTGTATCAGATTAAGGCATTCCTTTTTTAAAAATCAATTTTAATTTAGAGTGAAAACAGTACAGGGTGTAGAATTTATATAATTAAAAATTACTAAAGTAACTTAAAAGTAAAATAATAACTTGACTTTTGAGATATAAATCTAAAGATATTAATCATTTACTACACAAGTCGGTTATTGCCCGACTTCCTACAATGTCATGGTTGCCAAAATTTTTTAAGGTCAGTTTAAGTATTTTTAATTTATGATAATATTATTCTTTACTGTAAACTTCATGGTGTTAAAAATCACTGTACACTCATAAGTAGCTTATAAATACTTAATTTATATTTTATAATTATATTGAAAGATAGTTTTTTCTTTTGGTTTTTAAAATATTCATTATCAAAAAGAGAAACTAGTTTACATAAATAATTTATTAAAGTCTTACATTAACTTTAGTTACAATCTCAACCCTACTCTCACTACATAAGGAAGGTCATGTGTTATTCTCATGAATTACACTCATTTAAAAGTAATTTTCAATTATATTATAGTGTAGTTGCGTAATCACATATTAGCTGTTACTGTTAGTCTGTCAAATGTAATTATGATATTATGTCACAAACAAGGTGATTCTTCATAAAGTGTGAGCCAGAAACAAATCGCTCAATATTTTCACGTTTTTTTAAATATATTTTTTTCAATTATTTTTTTCATTAAGAAATTTCATTAAAATTGGAAACGTATAAAAATTTCTATGTAGGTACTTGGATTTGAATCCTGCCTAAACCTCCGGCTTTTTGGGGTGAAATAAAAAGAATAAAGTAATCTTTTTATACAAACTGTCGCATAATATAATAAATACTTTGTGTCAAAACATGAATTATGAATGTCAGCAAAACCAAAAAAAACTAGCTAAGTCTGTAAACACATTTTGTAACATTCTCATCTCCCTCTAAGACACTTATCCACTAATGTGATATATTAATTATGGAGATCATAATCAAGAATCTACATTTTTCCATATTTAAACGTCATTCTCATTATATCATTAGTCATTCTATGACCAAATGAGGCTAGAAGAGTTCCTTTATTTTGAAATAAATACGAGTATATAACCTTTTTCCAAAGTGAAATTTAGGTCTCTAGGCTATAACCATCATTAGTTTTCAGACAAGGTTTTTATAATATTGATTGTCTAGTTAGTGCAAATAAATTGTAATATTATATATTGATAAATAATAATGTTGCATTTATGCAAATTTAATATTAATATGTAAGAATTATCGCGCATAAGAATGTCAATGCTAAAAACATTGACGACAAATATGAGACTTTCCAGCAACGCCATCTCTTGACAATTCTTGGAACTACATACATTATGATTGTGTTTTTTGTAAGGTATGTAGTTAACGTATTGAAAACTAGATGACGCTACTGATTCTAAATTTTGCTATAAGAGAAAAAACTTCATTATTTTTTTTTTGCCTTTGCCTACCCTTCTTTACGGGATAAAACAAATTGTGGATTCGATCCCTACTCGAGGAAGTGAAATATTTATTTACGTTTATATTTCCATTTCTTCGTTCTGGTGTCGAGGCAAAGCACGGCGTTGAGTTCTGCTACTTAACACGCAATGCCTCCAGAATTCGGCGGGAAGTGGGAAACGTAGTGTCTTAACACTAGGTTCCTTCTGCCTACCCTGCTTTGTGCTTGATACAGCGTGAAGCTGAAATATATAATAAAATGCGAAATAGCATTTGACAATTAATTCAGTTCTTTAAAAACCTATTGTTGTCAAAATGAATATTGATGATAGTAACATGTGTTATAATATACCCTTTATGAAATGTAGGGGTTTTTTATTGTTACTGCTTTCTACCCCAAATTTTGTATTACGAAATGCATCTGTTCATATTCGAAGTAGGTAAATACTACTTACTAGGAGTCGCCACTTAAAATTCATGATAAATGAGTTGCTTTTTGCTAATTCATTTAGTGTAGTGGAAAATAAGCAAAAGGTTCTAATTTCCGATATTAATAGTTAATAATTTTGAATATAAGTGGTAAATATGGTATAAAAGTCGAAAAAAAATATAGTAAATTTACCAAATCGATATCAGTTCCTTCGTATCAGCCGTATCCACTGTTGGATATAGGCCTCCCTTCAAACTTCCTATGATTGTTGGTTCTACAGCCATAGCATTCTGCTGAATTTTACTGCATCGTCGGTCTACCTGTTAAGGAGTCTGCCTGACACAAAAATTATAGCTTAAAAAATAAAGTAAAATAAATATTGCAAAATCTATATCCATCATTTGTCAAAGTATTTAAGCTTTTTTTAAAATTAAATCGTAATTTTCTTTAATTGAATTTAGCGTGAGAACGAACAGATATTTCCACATTGAGGGTGTTGCAGGGTAAATGGATTAGGCAGGCCATTATTGTATTAGAGGCACTTGTTCAGTTCCCTTGTGTGAATAGGGGCTTCTCGTTATTGATAGGGTCCATCTATTTTATAGTAGAAACTAGAATCTACAACATGTTATAATATTTCATTGTAGTAAAATATATATAAATACTTTTTTGTTGTACAAATCTCTGGGAAATTAACTCTTTGCTTACTGTGTACAAAACGCCGGGTTTTCTTAATCATTTAAAATTTAGTATTAGGTATAGGAAGTTTATCATACGGCTAACCGCATGATAAATCTCCTACTTTTTAAATGATCTTCCTCCAGTATTAACGATAGTGTGATGGCTCCCTGCCCCCTTGCTACTCGAATTAAAACTAGGTCTTAAGGCACTTCCACAAAATATACATAGTAGATACGCATACGTACATCTCTATATATAAAATCGAAAGGTCACTCACTCATCACGAAATCTCAGAAACTACAAGTGCTAGGAATCTCAAATTTTGCATAGGAGTTATTTATAGGACGTAGGTGCTCGCTAAGACAGGAATTTGCAATATTCGACTCATAATGGGAAGAAATAGGGGTTGAAAAATTGTATGAAACTTCGTTACTACAAATACTAGGAGTGTCAAATTTTGCATAGACGTCACTAGGACGTAGTTAGTCATGGAGACAGAAATTAATAATAACAGAGTTCACGCGGGTGAAACCGCGAGCGGGCCGCTAGTATTTAATATTTCAATCAATACAATGTACTGTTATTACATTGATGGACCGCATGATAATGTGTTCATCAAATTATCTTGAATGATTAAAGTATTTTCTGTAAAACTAATAAAGTTCATGTTGAAATAATATTGTTATATATTCATTTGTTCTTGGACCTACATACAAATATGTTCATTGCTACAATGACAGACACTGAGAGCAAATCTGCATCCAACGTTAAGTATTCTACTTCTATTAAAATAATCGTATACGGCCAACTTTTCTTGGGACAATATTCTGATTTCAGTAGTAATAATGTAATCAAAACTGTTATGATGTCTTATTGCATTCTCTTTAATCTATTGTCTTGTTTTCGCTGTTACTATTATTTCACTTATACAGAAATTATGTCACCGAATGTGTTTGACTCTGTCGCTGTAATGACACTATTTAAGCTTTTCTACTGCATCACAACATCTTTAATCTTCCTATTGGGCAAGGGTAAAAATTTCAACAAATTTTTAAATACCATAAATTTAACTGGTCCTAATTGTTTATTGCAACAACAAGATTATATGTCAATAATAAGTTTATGTGCATTCAGTGTGATGGTCATCAGAAGCACAGTTCAATTTTTATATTATTCTATAAGTGAGGGTCACGATTTTTTGTTTTTCTTTGCAATGTCTTTGCTATCATTGCAATTGAATTTAACTAATTTGAAAAGAATAATAGTGTTTGAGCATTTATGGTGTAAGTTTAAGTCATTGAGAAAGACGATACTTAAAGATTTAGATTTTGCTTCAAATGCTGATGATGCAGTGATGGAATTAAATATAAAGAAACTGGAGGATTTTATCAACATCTATGAAAAAATAATCGACAGTATGAGATATGTAGGTCATGTAACAAAATTCTTGGTACGTCCAAACTACCTATATGTAAAATTTTCAGTATTTTTTTGTAACAGAATAACATTACATTTAATAATATTTGTTTTAAATTTTCAGATATTGATAGGCTTGCCATCGTTCTTCTTGTATATCTACTATTTTATTATTAAGCTCACAACTCAAATTTATACTTCTCGTGTACGTAATAAATATATAATTATGTTTTTGTTTTACATTCTGAATGTATCTTTTTAGAAACCCAAACATATATAATCTCATGAAAATTAAGGACAAATGGAAGTCATTGATTTATTTGATATTTTTATTATTGTATCTATTATATTTGTTGTATCTTTTATTTGGGAATTATTTATAGTTAAATAATATTGAGTTTCATCAAAAATGAAAGAATCATAAAATAATAATGTTTATTTACAGACAAAAGCTATCGTGGCTGATTTTACAATATTATATTTAGTAACATTGGTGACAGCCGTTCTTGTAGAATTAGGAAATGCAGAAATAGATAAAATCAAGACTTTCCTTCGAGCTCAACTAATTCATATTACATGTAAGTGTGCTTATATTTTAGGTTTAATTATTTTAAATTATATATATATATATATAAAATAGGAAAAATATATCAGCTCAGCAGCTGTATCCCGCACACAGCAGGGTAAGCAGAAGGAACCTAGTGTTACGACACTCCGTTCCCCTCTTTCTGCCGAATTCTGGAGGCATTGTGTGTTGAGGGGCAGAACTCAACGCCA
Source organism: Heliconius cydno galanthus (assembly GCA_036379175.1). Classification (NCBI taxonomy): domain Eukaryota; kingdom Metazoa; phylum Arthropoda; class Insecta; order Lepidoptera; family Nymphalidae; genus Heliconius; species Heliconius cydno. The sequence continues at coordinate 353,880 of JAKRZM010001289.1, read as the reverse complement.
CGCTTTGCATCAACACCAGAGCGAAGAAATAGAAATTTAAAGCTAGTGAGAATTATGATAATTAAGTACACTTGATTGGACATTGTGAAGAAAAGGCAACTATAAAGTCTATAACAATAATAGGACTATACTTAAATTGATTTAAAACCGAAATTACAATTTAGACGTGCATGCCTAGCATTAGGCATTCAATGTACATACATATTTTTCTTGTATTATTTCAGATTCACCGGCAAGAAATAGAGTAATTGATGCTCTTAAATACTTGGAGCTTCGTCCCTATAAATACTCCATATGGCGCATCTTCTACTTGGACATTTCGTTACCCTTGTTCATTATCAGTGCATGCACCTCTTACACTATTATAGTCATCCAGTTCCTTCAGATATATTAATTATGTATATATTTAATGAAGTTTTACTTTTATTTTCATTTTTAGATATATTCATAAATAGTGGTGCACCGCATTCAGTTAAAATCCACGTTAAATATAACATTCAGCTCATTTGCCTTTTCTATAGTACCGTCTACCTACCTACGGCCTACTCACCTAGAATGTGCCGCCCCTAGAATCCGGCGGTCGAATTTTACAACATCGGAAGTGTTAGTACTCTCCTGTCCTCTCAGTTCACTCTTTCCTAGTGTAGCTGTCATATTCCAGGAGAAGTTTGGAGTTTTTCCCCGTATTTCCTCGCATGCCTCATACGACACCAACAGTACCAGAGTGATCGGAGCCGAAATTACATGGCATTATGTATGGCATACTTAGCAAAAACTAACATGTTATGAACACCGTGTGTCAACAACAATACATACCCAAAATAAAAACGATTTCACTCCATATAAATCTATAATCTTTCTCTCAACCAAAGAACTATGTAGTACTTAAGTTACTTAAAATTAGTTAATATAGTTAGAAATATTAACAAATTGTATTAAAACGATAAAGTAACTAGTTGTAACGCTTACAAATGTCACAAACATACATATACATATCAACTGACATAAAACGGAAAATGGTGTATTTGAATGGTAATATTTTTTGTAATTATGTATATAAATGTAATTCAATGAAATGCACGACATTTAATTTGTTTAACTTAAATATTGGCTTTCAGAATAATTCTCCCTTGAACAGATAATCAGAAACATTTTAGATCAATCTTTTTCTAGCTTCAAATAAACGTATTTCTCCTTTTCTGTCACTAAACAGGCTATTTACTTAAAATACTCCAGAAGGTACGCGTTCGAGCTCGAGTGAAAGGAACGTCATAACTAACATGCGCCTGTAGAATTTAAAGGAGCAATGTTTGGGTGGATTCGATTTCCCTGCGTAGTCTGTACAGAAAATACATGTTATTTACATTTTATTCCGTTACCGTATCGCCGGTATTGACGTTGAATTTGTTTTCTTCGTTACTAAAGGTTTTATTGAAGTTTCTGCCTTAGGACTTGCCTTGTTAGTCGTTAGGCTCAATTACCTTGTTGACTTTGTTTATTTAAAAAAATAAGAAGTAATTTCAGAGTGGGTTCATCTTGTTTTATTTATATTATAACGCCCACATTACTAAGCATCTTATATTTAATAAAATGTTTTTCTTAGTAAAAATATTCTTTTATTTTCAGCTTCACGCTGTATCAGTAGGCAGAGAAAACCTAGAGTTAAGACACTCCGTTCCTCTCTTACCGCGGAATTCTGGAGGCATGGCGCTAATGCATTAAATATTGAATTTCCTTGAGTGGGGATTGAACCCACAACTTGTGGCGTTTACAGTGACACATTAGAGTCCCTGCGCCAGGAATGGCCTTAATAAATCCATAAATATTCATACTTAACTGAAATAATATTAAAAATAACATCTAATATTATAGTATTCTACATCTGATGCACCAACTGATAACTAACTACAGTCACGAAATGCATATTGAAATGTACTGCATAAATTTTATTCAGAAGAGTACCGCCACTAGAAACTTACAGTTTAATTGGACTGCCCATAATTTGAGAGGTTTTCATGCATTTATATGTACGTAGATATTATGTATTTGAAGTATTCGTTATACAATATGAAATGTTGTTTTCGGTGATTTAGCACATAAAAAAAAAATTTTTTTTTGGATTTTAGTATGAAAAAAATGATACGATTATTAATGAGAATACCTATAGACGCATTGGTTTTAGGTTCGATCATGACTTGAGTGAGTGTTTATATTTAAATTCTTTAACAACACCTTTCTGGATAGTATAAAGCGGCACTGAATCTAACTACACCACTTACAATGTTTTTTTAGGCTTCCCGCTGTATCCCGCACTTAGCAGGATAGGTAGAGGAAACCTGAGACACCTAGTGTACACTGCGTTAACATTATACATAAGACACTTCCATTTACCACTTTTCGCCGAATTCTTGGGCCATTGCGTGTCGTTACCAGAGTGAGAAAATAAAAATGTTACATTTTTAATTTCTTCGAGTTTGAATCGAACCCAGAACCATCGCGTTTACAGTCCCACTTTTGTGGCCCTGCGCCACCAACGCCAACGGCCTCAACTTACAATTTTGAGAATAGAAAATTAAAAAGCTAAAACATAAGAAAATTGTTAAGCAAAAAAGAAAAAGGACTCTACTTTTCTTTCCAAATACATTATAACACTGCTAAGTTAAAAAAACCATACGTAATATACCCCAGGTAACGTGACCTACAGTGACCTTGAAAGAGTAAAAAAATGAAATATTTACGTTCATTCTTACATACGGCCTTCCTCCGGTTATTTCGGACGACCTCGTCCACTTCCGCACCTATTGAGATAATTGTATTGTTCTTACTGATTTTCACTGACTAATTACTTAATGCATGTTGCTAATGCGTGCGAAACGTCTAAATGTAACGATATATCTGGTTACGTTATGAAATACGATAGTGTTAGGTTCGATTTTTTATGTTAAGTAAATGCTAACTTAGATTATAAGCAAAAAAATTAATTAATTATTCTTTGAAAAAGTTGGTACCAAACTAAGGTATGCTCTTCTTTACTTGCACGAAGATCATAAGCTTTCAAGATATTCATTTTCTTTTGCTTATGAGGGAATGCTTCTTAATTATAATTTAGTTAGACACAAAAATATTTCAGAAGAAATTATACCTACTTTGCATTTATGTGCAATTAGGTCATTTCAATTTGATTAAAATTATAATGAAGAAACCTCGTTTATGAATGATTTTTTTATATTTTTATATTTAAATGCGTGTTAACCCGAGGAAATGAAATATTTTCATTTCGAGACAAAGCTCGCTATTGTATTCCGCAATGTCTCCAGAATTCAACAACAGAAGACGAGAAGACATCAGTGTGTCTTATCACTAGGCTTCTACCCACCCTGCCACATGCGGGATACGGCGTGAAGATGAAAAAGAAATACCCATTTGTAATGTTTTATAAATTATTCTATTGAATACAATGCACAATTATGAATCTGTACGTCTATAGTAGTTTCGAGTAACTGGCGCCGTGGTGTCGCTATTGCATTGCGTCTGATTGTAAGCGATGCGTGTGAATTAAAATTCCATTTGGAAGAATGTTCATTCTCATATACCTGGTCTGTTGCTTAAGTGCTGGATCAGATTTCGCTGTACAGCATTCGATATCTTTTTATGTCAGATATAAAATTATGATTTTATAATTTAAACATACTAAATTTTGCTAGGAGAAATAAATAAAATATGTTAAGAATCTAAAGAGTCCACGATGTGTCTATCATCTTCGGCTTTCCTAATCAGGCTAACTCAACAGTATATTGTAAACGCGACAGGTTGTGAGTTCGATTCCCACTCAGGGAAATGAAATACGTATTTAATATTTGAAATTTTTCGCGTTGAGGCAAAGCGCGGTGTTGAGTACCACTCAGAACTCAGAATTCGGAAAATAGGGAACAGAAGTGTACTAGGTTCCCTTTGCCTACCGTATTGTAAACCGTACCGTACTTACTGTACCGTACTTAAAATTTAATACATTTTACTTGGTTTGGATCTAATAAATGTTCAAAAGAGAATAATTTATTTAGCTAGATTCAGTCTGCTTATTAAAAAAAACTCCACAAACACTAACTAAACATTAATACAAACAAGTATTAACGAGAGGACAATAACAGTATTAAATGTAATTCCCTCCAAAGAGGACATGAGCTTGAAAGTTGAAACTAAATCGCACGAGAAGTTGGATTAAAATGTTAATATTTAATACAAACGGTATATCTCACGCTGCTTAGAACTGGAATGGGGACCCTTTGCCGGTGCCTTTTCGTAAAAAAATATTCCTTGTATCCATTTTGGAGAGAGGATCCCCGAATAACTGATCTTATGTAATATTCTTTAAAGGAAAAGCTTTTTGGAACACGGTTTGGTGTAAAAAAGGGACTTATCGGCTTGAAAAAGCAAAAATTAAGTATAAGCTTAAACATAAACCTTTTTATATTTAGTCAAAAGTTGTGATTCATCTCGTATATGACTCTTGTTTTATTGTTACTACTTATGATATAAATGAAAATAAATAAATAAATATGCTTATTTGAATATTTTTTTT
>JAKRZM010001289.1:332697-346981 GCA_036379175.1 Heliconius cydno galanthus | reverse complement strand
TAAAACATAACCTACTTTATTTTAAACTTATTATACAAATAAAAGGCTACATTACACCCACCAGCACTGGTAATTCCCCCCTAATGACGCCATGGTGTTTATGTCTTAGCAGCGAGCCGTTATCGTGAATCATAATAACATTTAGGCTTCAGGTGGCTCTGAAGGATACTTAGTGGGCACTTTAATTAATATATGGTATAATGGGTTAGAGTATTCTTTGTGGTAAGTTACTTGATCTGGGCAGTGTTTTATATTAAGCTAGCGTTCCACACGCGGCCTCGCTCGCTTTAACATAGCAGGTTAGGCAGTGGGAACCGGAGAATCAAAACTGATAAGACACTCCGTTCCCATTAAGACACTTCCTACTTTTCGGAAGAGTGGCGGAACTTTGCCTCGATACCAGAGCGAGGAAATGTGAAGAGAAATCAATTTTTCACATCTCCGAGTGAGAATCGAACCCCTTAATCTTTGTTATGTCCCTGCTCCAAGGCCCCATGACTGTCTGGCCTTGGCTTATACATATATATTACGCCACATACATATATATAAATATATTAATGCATCCAACGCATAAATCTGTACGTATTATGTGTTACGTAGCCATTTACATGCGCCAAAGGTCATATTGCAGTCTAGACATGCTCACATATTTAATGCATTTTTTAAATATTAAAATATATATATATATATATATTCGTTATTTTATTATTAAAACTATTAATGGGCGAAAAAATTGTTACAACTTAAAACTCTATGTAATCATAATTGATTAATAGGACTAATGTCTTATTTCTGTAAACTGAGGCTATTTATATAGATTGATATTTTCGTTTATTCGCTATGGTGTCAAGGCAAAGCGTGGTGTTGAGCAGAACAAAGCCTCCGGAAAATGGGAAACAGAGTGTTTTAACACTAGTTTGCCTCTGCCTACCCTGCTGCGGGATATAGCGTGAAGTTAATCAAATTTCAAAAGCGACATGTGTAAAATTTCATCAAAACTATAAAACTTAATGTTTGGTTAACATTTCATTCTATTTACTAATGTGTATTTGTGGGCTCCCTTCCAACACATGTGCTAAGTGGAAAACCGAGTCGTCCCTATTTTCTCTGTCCCTGTAACGGAAGCACCTTGTAATATATAGTTGTACTACAGTTATTCTACTATAGCTGTGTATAGTGTAGTTGTAGAAGTGTGTTATTATCGATACTGCCGGTATTTAGTTTTTTTTACCGGTAATTGCTTCAAGGTCCTAAAAGTACAGTTAGATTATTTTTTGTTCGCGATAACAAATTGGTTGTTTTAATATGCTATTAAAATCGAATATGATTATTTAGTTAGGGCTATAAGTAAGTACTTAGAAGATTTTTAATTCTGTAGATATCATTGCATTTTTTTTTGTATTTACAATTTTTTTTGCATTTTTCTATTCTATAATAATGATCAATTCGGTAGCGAAAGTAAAAAAAAGTGAGATCAAAATAAGAACGACATAAAATTATAAAGAAAAGTGAGAACTCCGTTAACTGTTTTACTTTTACTATTTCTACAGTAAAGTAAAATTATATTCATATAAAAAAACAAGCACCGTGTAATCAATTGACGTTACAAACTAGCACTTTCGATTATGATTGTTTAAACTTGCATCATGGATAAATACAGAGGAAAATGAACTCTCTATATCGCAAACGGGAAATAGTTAAAAATACATGTTATTCTTCTAGACAGGGAAAACCTAGTACATTGTGTTTTTCATATTTCATTTAAATTCGAGACAATGCGTGTTGATTGACAGAACACAACGCCGTACTAAACTTTTCCAAAACCGGAAAGTGAAATTATTTTCCTGACAATCGAACCCCTAATCATTAGCCAGATTTACAGCCAGGCGCCGTCCACTGCGCGATGACGACATTTATCAGCTTCACGTACTGCGTGAAGCACGGTAAGCAGATGGAACCTAGTGTTAAGACGCTCCGTTCCCCACTTTCTGCCGAATTCTGGAGGCATTGCGTGTTGAGTGGCAGAACTCAACGCCGCGCTTTACCTCGACACCAGAGTGAAGAAATGGAAATATAAACGTAAATAAATATTTCACTTCCTCGAGTGGGGATCGAACCCATAACCATCGCGTTACTCACACCCTTGTGCCTCTGACGGCCACGACATTTATAAGTAGATAATTATATCAAATAATAATAATAATATTAATATGTAAAGTAAACAAGTCTACATGAGAAAGAGCACTGGAGCAGTGTATTGCTACGCTTCAGTTCATTCATATCTAACCGGTTTTGTTGGCATTATATTTTTTTCTAGGTCTTACCTTTGACTTTTCTATTAGGTTATAAGACTAGTATTTTTTTTATTTTTAACATTCTTGGTGTGAATTTCTTGAATTATCATAAAAATGTATCCATTTTCTCTCTCTCTCTCTCTCTCTATGTCATCTAACCACTAATTTTTGCATGTTGTTTCGTGCCTGTGGTCAAGTACGTGGCTAAGAGTTATGTATCTGTCATGTCATGACACATTTTAAATGGCTAAGGTAGTTTTGGCCACAGGCATACTTAGTGGTTTACATATATCAAAACGATTTACTAGGATTTCGATATATAAACTATCCCACACAAAAATAAATTTTCAATACGAAGCAGTAGTTGATGAGATTAGTGTGTTCAACCAAACAAACTCTTCAGATTTATAAGATTAATGTCGCTGGTAGAATTTGATCCCTTTGTAATGTTTAGATATTATATATGATTTTATTCTGCTATGATGTTATTATGTAGATATAATGTAAATAGTACTTTTATGTAGGTATTTTATAAACATACTAACATTATGCATTTCTTTATAATTTGCCTGCAATAGAACACTTGCAAAACCCATAATATAATAAAAACAATTGTATAATTCAATGTTAACGTTAATTTACGTTAATTTTGCACCAATGAATAAAAAAATAGAGAACTTAAGAAAAAAATCCAAAGAACAATACTACAAAAACTTTAGTTATTGAATAGTATGTAATATAAAAACATTCAATAAAAAAGAACAATACAATATAGTTGGTGAAAGCGGGCTCGTCTGTCTGTCACTTGATTAAATAAAGGTATTATGTCTCGTTGATCCCCAGATTACCGCCTCCTTCCATCGAGGTGATGGTGTCGAGTGTCCGTAGCTAGTTTAATAACTTGCCAATCATAGTTTTTTTTATAAAATAACTGAAAGTAATATATTTTCTTCAGACACATTAGGAATTTTCAAAATTCATACTTTTAAAAATTATTTAGGTAGTCGTGGTGCAGGGGCATGACTGTAAACGCGAAGGTTGTGAGTTCGATTTTCACTCGGAGAAAATAATATTCAATATTTTCACTTCCTCGCTCTGGTAAGGAGGCAAATCGCGTAGTGGAGTTCCACTATTCAACACACAATGTTTCGAAAATTCCATGGAAATAGGGAATGGAAGGAATAGTGTCTCAACGCTAAGTTTCCAGGTTCCCTCTGCTTACCCTGCTATGTGCGGCATACAGCGTAAAAATATAAATAAACTAATTATTTAGTATAGTTTTTTACATAACTAGAAAAAGATTAATATACTGTGAAAAAAGAATTCTTTTAGTCAACATGCGTAACAGCTATCTATAGCATACGTAGAATAGGTATAGACTATTTATATTTCGCGTTTCAGGTGAAGAAGTGATTTCATTATCAGCCAAGGGCGTTTACTTAAGTACACTTGATACGTTAGTAATAGATATTTATATAATCTTGGCTAAATATATTTTGTATTTTAAACGTTAAGAAAATTATTTCATATATAAAATATTAATTATAAGATGTTTTGGGGTTCAATTTCTTTGTTAAATTGTAAATATATTTGAAATTTGAATATTAAAGAGCTAACTAGCACTAACTTTATCAATGATTCTTTATTATAATCTATTGTTTGTTTACATTAGAAAAAAATAAAATATGTTTATAATATTTCTTTTTAAAACCAGTTAAAGGTTATAGTATAATTTTCACTCTAGGTATAGGTATATAATGTAAAAATATTCTTATTTTTGTCTTGTTTAGGTAGGCAAAGTATTTCTAAATTATTCTCAGACAAAGTTATAGAAATAAACAAGTAAATCATATTTTTATATATATTACCATAGAAACTACTATACCCAATCCAGATGAGGTTTACCGATGCTATTATCGAATATGACCCAAAACATCTATACACTGTAGGCTTACGAGAATTGAACGCAGTAACGAAGGATTACACCAGTCGATAGAGGATACTGTGAATGCCTATACAATAGTTAATAGGCAGCCTTAAGCTTTATTATGGAACTTTCTCCACAAATACCAAGGAATATTATTGAAGAAGTAATTTTCTAAGAATGTTATTAGAAAAAATTAACGCCATCGTTGCTCAGTGATGCAGTCAGTCAGGCAGTGTTTATTAATTCAAACCCCAATCGGGGCAGTTAATAACTCTTATTTAGTCGTTCAGCTCTCAATAGGAATTATTACTTAGCAGAAGCAAATAGAGGGAGCACTTGAATGTACGTATGAAACCTACTACACGCTCGTATGAGAAACGCGAACAATGACTGTGACAATTGAAAACATTTGTCTTTGAATTCCTGAATGTTATTCTTATTTTTTGCATATATGGAGTATTATTGTAGATACTGCAAGTACTATAATCATTTTAAATATATTACCCCCTACTCAAGATATATTATAACCTTTTTTTAGCGTCACGCTGTATCCCGCACACAGCGGGATAGGCAGAGGGAAACCATTTTCCGCCGAATTCTGGAAGAATAGCCTGTTGAGTGGCGGAACTCAACGCTTTAGCTCGACAAGAGAGAGCCAGAGAGGAGAAATGAAAATATTAAATATTTCCTTTCTTCAAGTGGTTTGCGGTCACACTTAGTGCCTCAGCCCATGATGACCTCATATAAGTAAGTAAAACATTAATAAACTTCACCGACTTTGAAGACAACTACCGACTACTGGCTTGTTACTGTTTAGTCTTAAGAGGCACTTATTGTTCCGATAACAACAATAGTTTAACTTGTTAACACAATGAGGGTCCGAGAAAACACGCAAATCTTGTAGTTCTTAATGTATTTTGTAAATATTTCTATTCAAATTGTATATGGTTGCGATTGTAGTATATTTTATTTAATTTATTTTATAATTTATGGCAACAAGGCCTTCGTGATGAAGTGGTACAGCGTCTGCTTGTGACATACGGTTATGAGTTCGATTCCCATTCGGAAGTAATGAATTATTATTTCATTTTCTCGCTCTCGTAACAAGATAAAGCTTGGAAATGAGTTTCGCTACTCAACACGAAAAGCCTTGAAAACTGGGGAACGGAAGGTTAAAAAAATGTAGGTGTTAAAGGAAAGGAGAGTAAAGAAAATTTCGATATGTATACTTACTTTATCTAAATTTATATCTAGATTATGAAATCCACAAAACGGTGCTCTGTATCGATAGATTGCACCACGCACTTACTTAAAATTCAATTTACTTATTAAGAAATAGAGACTAAATACTGCTAGTTACTTAAGATTGCGACTCATATAATATTATTTCATAAGTTTATAACATATATACTATATTGAAAAAATGTTATTTTTCTGTTATGAGTTTTTTTTAGCGTCACACTATATCCCGCACACAATAGAGTAAGCAGAGGAAACCTAGTGTTAAGATTCTCCGTTCCCCATTTTGCACTAAANTATATATATATATATATATATATATATATATATACGAGTAAATAATTGTTTTTAAATGTAACAAGAACATATAATGTTTTTCATTTATATAACATGCAAAAATTGCAGTTCATATCCTCGAGGCTGCATGTAGTGCACTCAACTTTTACTCTTGATGCAGAAATATTCCTTGTTCAAGTCGGTTAGTGTCGTAGGTCCTTAAAATTAATGTGCAGCTTCTGCTTTTTATGTCCGCTTGAACCTTTGAGTATCCGACATCGTAGGCATCATCTGTCGTTTTTCACGCGATAACCAATCTTTTGAATATAATTTACATAAATATTACACATAATACATATTTGGGATAAATCATAGAGTTTTCAGTATATATTAGGGTAGGCAGGGGGAACCTAGTGTTCACGACGGTTATAGGTTCCCACTTTCCCGAGTGGGAACCCATAACCGTCGCGTTTATAGTCACATGCTTATGCTCGCTTCTCTACGCCTCGATAGCCTTAATTATTATTGAATGTTATTTAGTAAATTAGATTTCTTTTTATTTTGTATAATAATATTCTAATTCCTGAATAAATTAAAAATATATATACATAATCCCCATTAATAAGAAGTAGTTAAAAAATACGAAACACAAGTTAATACAAAATATATAAATGCATACGTCTACTCTATAATTCTATCTTGTTACTTATCGATTTTAAGATTCAAACAAAATAAATGATAAAAAAAACTAATTTTAACGTTCTTAAGGAAAGAAACGGAAAAAAAATCCTGTTATTTATATTAGACGATATCGGTCTTCGTAATAGAATTTTCGGATAAGCCAAGATAAGCGTGAGGCGTTGTCAAGGACACGGCGAGTGGACATATCGATAAATAACGTCAATATTAGTATATTACTATTTAATATTTCTTACGTATCTTAGGTATATTGTGTTTGATTTTTAGGGTTTCGTATGTTAGAAGAAAAAACGGAACTCTTATATTATAATTATTGTCTATCTCTCTGTGTTTTCATGTATCTTCCACCAAAAACGCGTGGAGGTATTAAGCTGAAACTAATAGAAAATATTTGGGTCTGTAGTATGAACACTAAAAAAACCTATTATAAACTTATATTTGTCATTTCTCAGTTATAAGGTACGTCCGCAAATTTAAGTTTTCAACCTTTTTTTAACTTACAATCGTGAAATTTGTAGGGAACCCTCCTCGCGCGAATCTGGCTCACGCTTTAGACAATCGGTGTTTGCATTATATGTCTAGAGAAATGGTAAAGTAAATGGGGATAAAACGCTTATTTTATTATGTTACTTCAATAAATCTGAAGACTACAAATATTTTATTGTTTGTTAAATAATGTGAGACAAATAAATTTATTTACGCTCGCATATCACATTTGGATTGTACTTGAATAGACGTGAAAATTGTAAGCATAAAGAAAAAAAATCTTAGAATATTATATTAAAACCCTAAAATCTTTTTTAAAGAACATCTAATATAGGCAATGTTTTTAAAAATGTTTGTGTATATAAATGATGTATCAAACCAATAGAGTTACTGATAACTGTTTTATCGTCGAGTATAATACTTCTTACTTCTGGTGATAAAGAATCTAAAAAAGGTAAGATATTGATAGCTTTATGAATCTACTACATATAGCACGATAGATAGAGAACACCTAGTGTTAAGACACTCCGTTCTCTTGTTTTCGGTACATTGCATTTAGAAAACAGAACTCAACGCCATGAACTTACCAATCTGAAAAAAATGACATTTCCCAAGTGGTTATTGAACCCATGACCATCACAGTACACTTAGATGCCGTCCTATAGTACCATGGCCTCTATCATTAACACATAATAGTCTATAACCTGTTACGTTCCCACAGCTGAATCAGCAGCTAGGCGGATGCGCACGCGCATCTAAAATTAACGCGTCTCGTGTAAAAAGCACGTAAACAGCGCCCTTCATACGTTCACTCGATGAAATGAAGCTATTTAGGGCTCTTACTCATACATACATAATGTTCTTTGTTGTTTCAATTGATATGATAAGTGTCGTTTGTTAGAGATTCTTATGAAAAAATATGGTTATTATAAGTTATAATTTTTGTGTGGGATTTTTATATCCTTTTAATGACTAAAAAACATTACAATCATAATATAACAGTCTTGTAATTCTCTCTGCGTACATTAATTATTTTATTTATATTATCAAGACCTCAATAAATTACGAATATGTACTATAAAAGGCGTTTTTCTCGTTCATTATGATAATTGTTTGAAAACACCTGTTCGAGTACAGGTGTTATCACCTACACTTTTATAAAGTGTACATGCGTAATACTAGAAATATTAATAAGTGACCGTTTGAGAGGATGGATGTTCGTTCTACTTTGACGTAAAAACTACTGAACGGATTTCGATGAAACTTTACAATAAAAGCTTATTTATCAGAATAACACAGACTACAATTTATGTAAAGATTTTTTTATAATTTGGCTATAATATTTATGTATAGACGGCCGAAGGCGCATTTTGGTTCCTAGTTAAGGTAAAATAAGAATAACATATATACTATGGTGTATAAATTATATATTAATTTTGAAAATTACTTGAACACTTACACCGTAAAAAGCAAGATAACCTTTTAGTAAATTGTGAAGTACTCGTATGTCCAAATGGTCGAATGAATAATTCCAATCGACAGGCAAGCTTTGAAGATTTATTAGCAGCTTAAAGATTTTAAATCAACACCGACGTCTTGGCTCATCTCCAGATGTATGTAAAATCGCTCATTATAGACTTTCATAGTAAGATTTAAACAGTTATTTAAACTGGAATCTGTTTTTAAGCAATTTATTAGAATACTACTTGTTTTTAGCTAAAAAAGGCATAGGAACCATTTTTTTTTGTTTTGATATACATAGGTAGGTTTTTTTAATAATTTGTTTAAATATATATTAATATATAAATAACAACCATACTGTAATTAACATTTTAACAATTACAATATAAATACTCTTAGAAGTAACGCTCGAACGGACAGACTATTTCTCATTCTCAGAATTCCCTAGTCACGTTTCACAACTTGGAGAAATCTATCTAGTGAATTCCTGAGGCACCTAAAATTATTTTACGTTGCTTCTTTCTGCATGACGAAAACTAATATTGTACATTTTCTAACTAGAAATATGACTAATAAAACTAATATGACTATGAGTGAATTTAAAAAAAAAATATCTTTAATTTGTCATCGCGTTAACTTACTTTTACAAATCTTTTGTTACCAAAGAATATTTATTAAAAAAAAACTTTTCATTATACCAACCATGCTAATATTCCATCAAACGTTTATAATAATATGTAAATCGTAATCACGACTTAATTAACGCCAATCAACCAATCTACTTTCGTAAAATACTCCCGGTGGGTAATTAAATTATGTCTACATTAAGAACTTCCTGGTGCTTCGCGGAAGCTAAGAGGAATGCTTAAGCGTTTAATCTTACTTAAAATCTTCATTAATTGATACTAAAATGTTAGTTCATTTTTTTATATTATAAAAGTGAAATTCTTATAGATAAAGGAACTAAAATATATTTGCAAGATCTAAGAAGAAAACGACGTATGGAAGAGTTAAAACGGAGTGACTTGACACGATTTTTTCCCTATCTTACTATGCTATGCAGGATAGTTTGAAGCTGAAAAAAATTGCTATGCAATGAAATCCAAAAATGTGCATATATGTATATATTAGCATCGAAAATGAAAATATGTGATTTAAATACAATATTTCCTCGATGGGGAATTGAACCCAAAACTATCTCGTGCTTGGACCGGTGCGGTGGACAGCATAAACTCCACACATATTTCAAACTTATAAAAAAACCAGTTCGCACTAAATTTAAGATGTCCACTGAGCTGAGGCAATTTAAAGAACACGACATTCTATTTATATAATACGTCGTTACTTCATAATTAAAGAGTCCATGCCTTTTTCGCTTTAATTTAACCAATTACCTACCTTTGCCGTTAAAAATTCACAGGTTCGGTCCTTTTAAAATATTTTGTACGGAATTATTTGGATTTTTTCGATATCTGTACAAAAATTGACTCTAAGAAGTGGCAGAAAGTGGAGAACCGAGTGTTTTAACATGAAATTAATTATAACTTTACTTTTATATACGAAAGATACATAAAGAAAAAATAATAATGAATAATAATTATAAATATTGTTATAATATTGTATTTGAATTTCACGATTTAGAACTAATTTTAGATCTGATAAAGTTCCGAAAGCTTTGAAAGCTTCGAAAGCTTCGAATAGTAGTTTGTTGTTGATTGCAAATTTGTTTTCAAAAGTATAAAATATTGTTATACGAGTTTCGTATTATACAATATAATTTTTGGTCAAAGAAAATTTACTTCTATAACAATAAACTTTCTTAAAAAACCAGAATAATATTTTCAATCAAGAATAGATCTGAAGTTATGTTAATATTGAAAGGCTATATATTCTTTTGAGCAATTCTAGAGCTTCTTAATATATTTTTTCTACAAGTTTCACGCTTTATCTAAAATTGAGTAGGGTATATAGAACATATTACTAATTATTGTCGTTTCTTACACTTTCCACCGATATCTTGAGGCATTGCGTAAGGCATGGTGTCAATTTATCTATATGACTCTTATATATATGGAAATATATACATATTTGTTTTCGGTTGTAGGTTCGATTCCCACTCGGAAGAATCAAATATTTACTATTATCATTTTTCTCCTAACGAAGCCAACGCGGCAAATGGGCAACGGAGTATCTTAACACTAGGTTCCCACTGCTTACCCTATTGTGTGCGTGATAAAGCAAGTGAAGCTAATTCAGCTTATTTTATTTTTTAAATAAGTTTAGAAATAGCGAGCTTATTTCAACAAGACTGAGCCTAAATTACTGTCACATTCTTCCATTGTTTAATTTTTTTAACGTTTGTTTGTAACCGAAAAGAATAAAATTTTCAAGGTTTTGGCAAAGAAACCTGAGTATCGCAGCGTTGTAAATAAACACAAGTTTATTTTTATTGTACAAGAAGGTTATCTAACAGTCGACTATCTTTTTGACAGCTATTTTTGTATAAAAGTGGGCCAAGATTTAAATTTTTTGTTGTGCTATGTTGTAAATAAATAATTTATATTTCTTAAGGGTTTTGAGCTATTTAGTTGCCAGTCGAGGCGAAGGGGTTAAAACGTGCGACTGTAAATGCGACATGTTGTGGATTTGAATGAATACTTTCATTTTCCTTGCTCTAGTAACTAGGCAAAAAAGTATTAATTTTCGCCGGAAAATGGGAATCGGAAATGTCTTAATGAGAACGGAGTGTTATGCACTATGTTCCCAGGTTCCCTCTGCCTACATTGTTATGTGCGGAATACTGTGTGTAGGTTAAAAAAATAAGATTACTTTATTTACTCATAAGAGTAACTTTTGATAATGAACGATTATGTCATTAATCTATAGTTGCAGTCTTGTTTAAACTTAAAATAACTTACTACGCAATATATAATGAAAAACATACATTGTTTCCCTATTGATCTGGTTCATAGAGTTAAAAAGTAAAACTATTTAAAAGAAACTAACGGGTTCTTATTTACAGGGGAAAGTGAGTAAAGGTAATTAAGCCATATTAAGTCTTAGAAAGAAATTTATAATTTTTAATTCGTAGGAATGCGTGTAGATAAATAGCAAACATGTATATTTCAATATACATTAAAATGCGACAAATTTGTGGGAAATTCCTGTATCGTTGAGGAAAATTTTTTAGACGTATATTTCAACATAGTAAGTAAACTGCTAGTTGTATTTACCAGTCACGCAATAGTTTCCCGAGAACGGTTAAATGGTCAAGTTTTTTCTGGAATTAGTTTTGGCTGGTTAAATTAACTAAGAGGCCAGTAGTAGCACAGGGTTAACGTAAACGTTGTGGGTTCGATTCCTACTAGAGGAAATGAAATATTTAATATTTTAATTTCTTTGCTCTGGTAACGAGGCAAGGTTCGGCCAAAATTCAGGGGAAATCGGGGAATTCGTAACGAACATTCCTTACAATGGGTTTCCAGGTTCCCTATATCGACGATGCTAAAAAAAAGTAATTTCAGTTAATATTTGTTGTTGATTATTTAAAGATTAAGATATTGTATCCTATTTTAATTATATAAATTACAGGGTTAGAGTCTCCTGTTCACTCAACACACGATGTGTGTATTTGGGCGAAATGTGGAGAAGAAAGTGTTACAACCTACTTACCTGCTAAAATAGTATATAATTGTTAGATTCCTACATACAAAAACCCATTTTAATTGGTTATTTAGTTGATATGAAAATATATATGCAAAATATACAGTTTAAAAAAACCGATTTTATATTTCTTTTTCGGAAAGTGGAATAAACATCCAACCTTACAAACTTTCCCATTTTAAATATTAGTAAGAAATAAGATATTCTATACTAAAATACACAAAAGACAAATGCCAAAGAAAATAAAATGTTACGATGGAAATATAGGTAAACGTTATACGTTTGTGGACAGACGTCCAGCCTAATAGTCCAAGTCGTTGAGTGCGAAATGCGGTCGTTTCCTGTTCGCTACTAGCATTTAGAACGCGATGACCCTTCTATAACAAATAAAGAATTCTATTAAAATACCGTAATTTACAAATTAGGACTAATACCATTTCTGTTTTTACAAAAATGGTAAAACTTGATCGAAATGTTAATATTTTTTTCTTTAAATATCTGTTAATTATAATGTCCTTAGTTGTATGGCGACGGATATGTATTCGATTAGCATTACATGTCATGGATACCTTAACATCATTATTAGAATAAAATATTCATAAGGCCGTCGTAGCGCAGTGGTATAGCGTCCGACAGTAAACACGACAATTGAGGGTTCAAATCCCACCTTAGGGAATAATTTATTTTCATTGCTTCGTTTTGGTAACAAGATAAAGCGCGAAGATCAGTTCGGCCGTTCAACAACAATTTTAAGACAATTGGACGATGCGTGGGGAACGGAATATCTATGACACTAGATTCCCTCTGCTCTTCCTTCTACATGCGGGATACAGCGTGAAACTATTTAATTTTTCAGTGAAATGAACCCATATCATCATTTTCATTCTAACATTTATCTAAATAAATTGAAATACAAACATTTTTACGCGGTTTCATCGTAACTTTTAATACCAGAACTATTCCTAATTGCATCACAAAAATATTCGTCCTCTCACCCTCATTTAGATTTCACAACCCTTGCCGAATCGAAGCTCTGGAATTGCAGATAAGGGAGACCCTTGTAATCTGCATTTATTGCTCAATGTACCGTGTTTTTTATTTATAGCTACATTTAAAATTTGTTTTTATTTTTACAATTATATTCTTTGCTACAGCTTAAATAGCAATTCAAGTAAATAGATGTTTAATATAAGTACATATGTGGAAAAGTCATAAAAAAATCTCATTTATATAAATAAACATATACACTAAAGTGTTGAATTCCTTGTGACACAAGCGTGCGACTGCTAACGCCACGGTTCTGGATTCCCACTCGGGGAAACAAATTAGTTTCATTTCTTCGCTTTGGTAACAAGGCAAAGCCCGGCGTTAAGTTCCATCACTCAACACAATGCCCCGAAATTTGACAGAAAGTGGGAAACGGAGTCTCTTACCACTAGGTTCCCTCTGCCTATCCTGTTATACAGGATACAGCGGGAAAGCTAAAAAAAAGTGTTAGCATGTAAATTAATAATGAAGATAACATTTTTTCGTTGTCTAATGCTGGGCTAATGGTGAATTTCTTTACCCCCTACCTCACCTTTGCCATCTATCTATCAATGGGATATAATTTAAACGATCTATGGTATATCTCAGTATATTTTAATTACGGCCTTGACCCACTCCGTATGTAAATAAATAAATAAGCAGTGATTTTTGTTAGAAAATTAGGAGTGACACCGGATTAATAGTGTTTATACCTTCTAACTGGAACGTTATTTCTGTGCACAAACCATTAAGGGCGATCGAAATAGATTCTGCTCGTCTTTTGACATACCTACATATAAATTTATGTAGGTATGTTTATAAAATAATATTTATAGTAGCTTCACGCTTTTTCCCGCATAGCGAGGTGGACAAAGGGAACCTAGTGTTAATACACTTCGTATTGCTTCGTCTACCAGAGCCTGCAAGAAGCGAACCTACAAGACACGTGTACAGTCAAGCGTATATAAAAAAATGCATATACAAAAGATATATTAATATTTTAGTTACAAAATTCGTTTAATTTCGTTCTTTATTAAAGAAATTAAGTGGAAATTCCTAAATTTTCCCCCAAACATTGTAGCGGGAAGTATCAGGGGAGCGCCTGTTTCAGGGTAAATATTTACCTGATAGAGACGATAAGGGTCATTAACCGCTGCAAATAGACTAGGTATAGCCGCCTGCGTTTGTGGTGTTTTGCAAATACAAATGCTGG
>JAKRZM010001289.1:315863-326440 GCA_036379175.1 Heliconius cydno galanthus | reverse complement strand
GCCCCGATTTTTATTTGCAAAAAAATGATCTGCCAAGGGAAGTTAGCAGATCATTTTTTTACATAACTTTTTCAGGGGTAAAAACGACAGAACTATTTATAAAACCTATCAGGAACTATAGAACTCAGGTGCATGCGAAGAGAACTCCATTTTTTTTTGATCTGCTGGACAATGCTCTGCTAAGTTCACAGACATGCGTTTACCACCCCTGCGCTACGAATGGCCTTCTATTCTATACATAATGTATAATTATGTTGTAATAACAAAAGACTACAGAGTGCAGCAATGCAGTATTTTATATTTATTTAATTTTAAAAACATATACATATAGACTTGTGAAGATTAATAAAAAATCGACGTTTGAAAATAAAATTGTTCATATTTTTCGCACTTTTACGATTTATCAAAGCAGGAACGTCATATTTATATAATGAGTACGTGACGAAACGCTTGGAAATGAACAAATTGTTTTCAAAAAGAACTAAATTGTGTTCAATTATATTTGAAAAATATTTTTATTTATTTTACCTGATATTTTATCTTGGCCCTAAAAAAACTTAAAGTAGAAGTTTGAAAACGATAAGTCTAATAAAAGCAGATGTGCTTACCAGCTATCAATAACTTGTCCCTTGTGGGAGATTTGGAAGGAAGAGACGTCTACACCAGACCATTTCCATACTAACGTCCAAATTTACACTCCATAATGAGGGTCCCGTAATCTAGGAAGCCACATCGACTTGCAAAATTTACTTACTTGAAAGAAAATTTTTGCTGAAGTCAAAAGAACTGGTCTAAATTGCGTCTGATAAGGCTTAGGTACTTGTTCTCACAAATTTAATTGTATTTTTTTTTATATTTTTACGCGTCTTGACTGTTCAATGTCAGCTTTTGTGTAACATAAAGTTACATCTATATTATAATTTTCATGTTTTTTTTTCGCTTTTAGCAGATAGTTTAAAGCGAAACAGTTTGTTTTCTTAAAAAGACTTTTTCACCATAGTATGTGAAATGTGTGTATTATTTATAAGCTTATATAAAAAACCAAATACCTATAGGTATATATATTTAAATGTATCCAAATTTGGAACAAACTTAATATCTAAATAAACATTATGTGATAAGAAAAAGAAAATTGAAAAACAATAATATTTTTATTTGAATATTAGTTTTAATCTACGGACCAAGTCACACCCAGAACCTAGTTAAAAAATCGGTATATTATATAGAATCATCTAAGCTTTACATAAGCCTAATGTACAAATATCTTAATAAATCTCTTTTCCAATGCTAATACGTACAAAAAGATGAAAGGCAAAGAAAGCGTTCCCGAGGTATGCGCCTCTATTCGCATTTCAAACAGTCTTATTTCCATAAATTGATAATCACTCGGCGTTTTTACTGATGTTATGTATTAATAACGTCGACTGTTTGTTTATTTTGGAATAAATACTCGTATAACTAAGTTTTCTATATTGAAAGTAGAGTTAATATTAAGTGAGATATTTTGTTTCTTTTGGCTTGGCAAATTATAATTATGTATAACTTTTTATTCAAGCTCTATCCCTCAGATAGCAGGGTAGGCAGAGGGAACCTGGGAACCTAATATTGCCTCGTTACCAGAGCGACGAATTGAAAATATTAAATATTTCATTTCCTCGAGTGGTAATCGAACCCACAATCTCTAGTGTTTACAGGCACACGCCTATCCTGCTACACGCGGCATACAACTGAAAAAAAGTATTATAAATAAGAAAATCTCATACTTCAAACGTAAACAAAGAAAATGTTACTTTTCATAACCGAAGTTAGACTTTCATTATAATATGTACTTTCACTCTAGTACTTCTTACGAATATTTTGCGTTAGGTAAAGATTTTTTAAACAAACGTTAAAGTATATTTGCGTGTAAAAAGGTGAAGCATCGGTAAATGATTGATTTTCTTTGACGCCGTGCCTTTCTTTAATGGAAAATGTATGAGTCATTCCTCACACCACCACCACCGCATATGTTGTCAGTCAAACTAGTTATGGTCACTTTCACGGTGGCAACGAGTTATATGTTACACCTTGATTAGTTTGTGTTGGAGTAGAGTACCTGTATGTACCTAATTTAACAACGCTGTGTTACGCACATAGTATTGAACGCGGAGGGAACCTGGGAACCTAATGTTATTACACTCCTTTGTCCGTTAAGACACTTCCCCCCCCCATCTTCCACCGAGTGGAAGAAGTCAACGCCACGCTTTGCCTCGTTACCAGAGTGGTTACCAGATTAAGAATCGAACACACCACCGTCGCGCTTACCATCACAAGTTAAAGCCTTATGACCCCAAATAATCGTAATTTTACCATAAAATTTATATAACAATATATTTTACGAAACTATTAAGCTCAGCTTAATTTAACGTTTTTTATTTATCGTTATCAAAATATGAAATTTTGATGCGCACATAATCTAGTTTTGACTTTTTTTTAGTAAATATGTAATATGAAGCTCTGCTAAAAATTTTATTATTTTCTTTGTTAATAAATAACTAAGTAAGGAACTTTATTTTAGAACTTTTTTTGGGTTCATTTTGCAGTACATTCGGTGTTGTACATTACCAAATACTTTTTTTTTACTTTGCAATATTATCTAAATAACTGTGAAGTAAGATATGTTTTATAAAGGAAGCTGAAAAAATGTGAATGTGCACACAGAATGAATATTAAAATCGAATTAAGCCTTCTTAATGGCGACGGAAACGAATATTATTGCGTCGATTTTCATTTCTTATTTCTTATTATAAGTATTTTTTCTATATTTACGACACCTTATAATTCTATCTATATAATCTAATCTTTAAATAATATAAAATATAGTCATATATGTTTTGTATAACCTGATTCTTTTTAAAGATTACAAGTTATTTTTGTATCACATAAATTACTTTGAAAGAGAAAAGTTATATATAGTAAAAAGCAATTAGGTATCTACTGTTTATATTAAACTAAATGAAAATTCACTTTTGATAGGACAGCATCTAGATCACCAGAATTTAATGACAAATGAAAATGTAGAATACCTACTTTCATTTTCTTGGAGTTTTTTATTAAAAAACCTTTAAAATACTTTTTAAAATATATTTTTTCAATAAGTTAACAAGAAAAGGTTGGCAAAACGATACAAAGGTACACAAAGAGACGTTATTCAAATATTCCTCTAAAGGCCACGCATTCCCACTTCGCGTCATAAAAAAACACTCATGCGGCTGTAATTTGGGTAAGAATCTTAAATTTTTCGCAATGTTCTTGAAAACACGGACTTGTTTCGTATTCCCCTCGTTTTATTACGATCCAGAATACTAGAATTCACCTGCGATTTCTCTTGGATTTGCACTTTTTTTATATATGCTAAGATATTCGTGTCCTTTTTTTTTGTTTACCTTACTTTTACGATAATATATGTAGGTAATATATGTAGTTTGTGGTTAACAAATAAAAGTTGTATGTAATATATTATATACTAGAGTACTTAAATTACTTGCTTAAGAATGAAATCTTTTCTTTTTATAAAGGTTTCCCTAATATTGTAAATCGGAATAGTTAGTTGGGCGTTTATCTCAGTATCTGTTGATTTGAAGTGAAACATTTAATGAATTTTAAATACTATTTACTTAAAAGTCCCTTAATTAAAGAAGGCTATAAAATTCCATTAATCGTTTAAATCTAACCTAAAATACATATGTATATATCAGTCGTTAATTATTTTTTTATTTATTTCTTCATTAATTCGTTAATTCTTAGTTATTTTCAACTGACTATGGGGGCGAAGTCGCGTGTAAAAGCGAGCTAGCTAGCTAAAACAAATTGTCTAGTCTGTTTCCGTTCAAGTACATATTATAAAACATAATTATATTTATATGGCCTTCCCTCGTCCGTATCTCGAAAACTCCGTCTTTCGTAAAGAGCAATTATTTTTTTCGTGCAGTCATAAAAACTATTATTAAATCGCAATCGTATGCACTGATGTACGCGAAAGTGGTTTATCGAGTAACTCGAAAGGGAGTTGAACTTCGTTTTCACTGCCTATTTAGATAAGGACAGGCCGACGTTACGAGATGATTGGTATTTAATCAACCATTGAAAGACGTTTCGAAATGGAAATTTCACTAAAATTATATATTTGCAAATTTAAGGGCATCTGATAATTGAGATGATGATTGTGGGTTCGTTTCCCATATTTTAAACTTTCAAAGTAGATAGGTCCAATGTCCATATAAGCTATAAATATAAAACTGAGTGATATAGCACTAAGCTCCCTTTGCTAAGGTATTTCGTAAGAGGTTGATCGACCTTAGTTTGCCCTAGTCATATTCATCTTTTTATATTCATAAAAATGTACTCAATTATTCATTTAATTTATTTTTATCTTCACAATGTCTCCCATACATAGCAGCAAGCAAAGGGAACCAGGGAACCTCTGACTCTCCGTTCCCGTTTAAACGTTACCCACTTTTCGCCGAATACTCTAAGCTCTAAGCTAATATATTTCACTCCCCTGAGCCAACTCCGGAGAGTGAAGTGAATGAAAGTGAAGTGATGAAGTGAGTGAATTGAACCTAAAACCGTTGCATTTACAGTTACACCGCGACGGCCTCACTCAATTCCTTCAATGATTCATAATTTATTTTAATAACATTTTGATAAATGAATATTGAAAAAGTAAAGAGCTCTTTACCTCCATTTTAATTTAGTTTTTTTCTTATTATTGTTTAACAACCTATTTATAAGTAGGACATTATGCATTACGTTGCTTACTTGGCGGGTTCATTGACTGATATGATAATAATAAATTGCACACATTAACGAGATAAAGAATAATTATGAATGAAAATGTAATTTCTTTGTTCTCATTGTCTTATTTAACACGTCCATATTTTACTACGATTTAACGATGTGAAGTACGATGGATCTTAACGCCGCATATCTATATATATAAAAGGACTTGTCCTCACTGACTGAGGTAAGACGCAGGCACGGCCGTAACCGCTGTGCGTAGAAACGTTAAATTTGGACAAAAGTTTACTTTCGTAATCTGGACATCCACTAAGAAGGGAGTTTGAAAAATTTTAACCCTAAAGGGGTGAAATAGGGGTTCAAAGTTTGTATGGAAAAAAAATTAAATCGGCACCGATATTTATAAAATTTGAAATTTAGATTTTAAAAGTATTTCATTGAACACATGTTTCATGGGTTATTAGAATTCACCCTTAAATAGGCAAGCGAAGCTGCGCGCGTCCGCTAGTCGTTACATAAGAAGGGAAATACATCTTGGATATAAGTATTCTTTCGATTTAAATATGGAAACCGTCCAAATGTAATTTGGACCTCGTGCACGATGGTTTTCATAACATTAAGATTCTTTAAAATCGAAAAAAAATAGATTCCCACCGAAAATATGTACACCATTTATGAAAATTTCAACAGTTTAAGTATCACGTTTCATGAGATAAAGCCTAGTGACAGACGGACTGACAGAGAGCGAAATCTTAGAAGTAGGGTTTTACCCTTTGGGTAAATAAAAGAAACTGAGATTCCTCGAGAATCGAATATTTTTTCGAATACCAAAATAACTAGTACGCGTAAAATTAACCTAGAAATAATATAAACAGGTACTTACACTAAAAATATCTACTTATAGGATATACTACTTGATAAAGAAATGAATTCTACTTTTAGTCCGAGCTTACCTCCATACGATATTAAGCACGATACCACGTCCCAGGGGTGTAATTTTTGTTAACATTAAACGAAATACTTTCCCGTTTCACCCTAAACGAAATAAAATATTAACCATCTAGCACTTCTCGCTATCGTAATCTAATATGCGAATGGGATATATATAAGGGATAGTTGAGAAATGTCTGGTTGTGAATGCGATGCTATGATGATTCTGAGTTCGATTACTGATTGGGAATATGATTATATTATAATTATTCTCATTTCGCTGAACTGGTAAGAGAAATCAAGCTATTACCAACACAACCCAAGTTTAAAACTAAGTGGAAAGTTAGAAACTGAGTGCCTAAACACTATGTTTCTTTTGTTTATCCTTTTAATTGTGTGAGCTAATAAAAAATACTTATATTCTGACCGCCTTCCCAATAATTGAAAAATTATAATATTCCCGAATAAGATCAAACCTAAAACCATCGCGTATATTTAAAAAAATGAATAAAAAACAAAACAAAAATAAAATATAAATATCCCAAGACAATTCCTACTTCCGTACTTCAAACTGATTTGCATCCCTCCTTCATGCGGCAATTTCCCCGCTACCTCCCTAGCTAGTATCTGTTAACTCATTCATGGGATTTTATGAATGGCCGCTGCGTCGTTATAGAAACTTTACGGTGTCTGTTTTATATTGGTTTGATCATGTTTATATTTAGGTATAACTAAACTATATAAATAACTGATTTGTTATACTGTGAGTTTAACTAGGTATTTTCTTTATTACATGTTACCCAAACGTCATAGATAATTCATCTTTTTTATGCATTTTTGTTTTTTTTTAAATAACATTGTAGTGAAGGCAGTTTCACGCTTTTGCCGAGTGGCAAGTTACGCATTGAGGAACCTTATGTTAATATAATAATCCACTTTCCGCCCAGTTTATTAGATATCCCGTGTTTTGTAACTTTGAGTACCAGAGCGGGAAAAAATATATAAATTAGAAGCAATAATAAAATCTGGCATTTAGGCGGAAAGCGGAGAGTGGAAAACAGAATGCCTAGTAGGTTCTATACCTATCCAGCTAAAGTCAGAAAATATTGAGATATAAAAATATCAAAGTCATTACAATTATCTAAAACAAATATCTAATACACAATACTAAGTTATATTTATTGTTGCGAACGCTTTACAACAGCCATTTTTTAATATCCGCCCATCATCTTTTTATTTCCGTTGTAAATGAATAAGGAATGTTGACTTTCGATTTTGTATAGTGTCAACAATATAAAGGCATGGATTCGTCAACGTTAAGATTTTCGATATCGTATTTTTTTGTTAAATTCGCTATACAGAAAAGTTTTTGCAATATGAAAGTAAAATAAAAACCAGTTTTACAAATTAAAAAGAAGAAATATTTTACTTGGCTCGTGTAAGACTCTCTGTTCTCTCTTTTCCGCCTAATTTTCTAGGCATTTCATGTTGAGTGACGGGAGTCAAGGCCGTGCTTTTGCCTTGGTACCAGAGGGAACAAAATATTAATAAAAAAAAATATCGTTCCCCGGAGTGGGAATCTAAACCACAATTGTCACGATACAATCAAATGCTTTCAGATTTATTTAGTTGTCAACAAATATCATTTTAAAATATTGTAACCATAAAATTAAAAAGTGAATTAAAGCCAGGGATGGAATGTTTTAACATTAGGTTCCCTGCTGTGTGCGGGATACAGCGTGAAATTCATTTATTTTAAGTATAAAATTAAACGAAATGAGCCTACTTAATTATTAATTAACCACAAATAACGTATAAAATATAAGAAAACACTGAAATATCTCGTTATATTAAATTGCACGAAATCATCATTGCACGAATATGCAATTGACGAACGGCCGGAATGCGTCTCGTTTAAATACCGACTCGAAATCTGGAATCGTCGTGAAATATCACGGCCATGTAATATTTAATAAAGATTGTATGTAGGATTTTCTTTTATAAGTGCGAAATAACACTTAAAAAATATTGTTTTAGTGTTTAATACCTATTAATAGTACTTATTAAATAATATGAAATAATAATTCTAAGCAGTTATTTGGGAAATTTAGCAGTTTTTCGTGGAATTTTTTGAAAATCTCTTTTTACAAAGGTGGTAATAATGTAAATAAATTATAACAAGCACAAAAAATTTCGATGTACCTTGATGCGAACGTATGGCTTAGCGGTCAGAGCGCTTGGACGGTTTCCAAGAGGCCGCGGGATCAAGAAGAATATCCTGCTTGAAGTAAATCCTTGATATTTACTTCAAGCAAGATATTCTTATTTTTTTAAGATTCAATATAAGAGAAAATGCATACATTGTGGGCATTGTATAATATAAATAATATAAGGATAAACAGATCCTTTTAAAAGTGGGCGTTACACGTGTAGATAAATACTACACTTCATATATTTACTGTGAATATAGGTTTTTAATTTAAATCTTAGATATTTTACTGACCTTCGAGTCCTTCTTAAAGCTTGGCCGTATAGACGTGTTAGCCAGAACACTGGTTCGTAAATTCAACATGTTCTGCAAGAGACTCTCTGTTTTCTGTCACCAGAATTAGAGGCACTGCGTGTCCACCTTATGGTATCAGAGCGGACAAATCTAAATAACTCATTGCCTAATCGCCAATTTTATGTTGCCGTTGGCAACTTACGCTATAAGTTATAATTTGATGATATAAATTCAATTCTTAAGTGATTGTAATTATTGATTCGACATGACATTTTGAACGTCAAAGTAACGTAATCGCACATAAGAAAAGAAAGTGCACCTGTATACACATATACCTACGAATTCAAAGAGTCGCAGAGAGTTTTTCCAAGGTACTACTTACTAATGTTACTTATTGATAATTTTTTGTTTTCTATTTCTTTTAATTCCTACTTGCTTTAATTATAAAGATATGTTTTATAAATTGTCTAGAGGGCCCTTTCTCTTTATTCCAGTGATACTATAGGCTATCTCTATTAAAATGCAATCTAATCAGGTATTCTATTCAAATTCCAGCCATTGTTTTCATACTGTGCTATGGGGTCATGGTTGATCATTTTACATATCAGTGTGTCTTTTATATTCTGTGTTAAAATTTTAAACTTTATAGCTTACGCCTTAAGAGCTTTGTAATAGTGTAATGAAGACCACACACGTTTTTATATTGTTAATACTTATTTTTATTTATATAGTTTCAGAGAATTATCTTTTAATTTTCTTTTTAAATTTTATAAATTTACACAGGAGCCAAAGAGCTGCTTTAAGTTCCACCACTCAACAACTCCTTCAGAATTTGGCGGACAGCGGAGCGGAGTGTATTAACACTAGGAGGACTCCCTCTGCCTAACCTTCTACGTGCGGGATTCAGTGTGAAGCTGAAAAAAAATTACGTTAGCACTATTTGAACAATTACTTTTGTCAATTTAGTTGAAGCAGTAGAAATGCAATAATAATCAACAAAACAGCTGTCGCTATGTGAAGATACCATATATATGTATATGTATAACTATTGAATATCTAATCTCTCTTATATTCTTGGATTTATGATAAATAAATAATATCTTAAATCTAAGAATATTAAATGACACATATTTCTTTAAAACTAATGTTTGGTACATTTGATGAATCCTGTCGTAAATTACGCATACGACATTTTCCTCATTCGGAAAGTGTTCCCATATACTATGCCTACGCTATCTAAGCCAAGTCAAATATTAAAATTACGTTTTGAAGAACGGCACACCATAATTCTAAGCGAATATTATTCGAGTCACGTCGCGAGTGAGATTATGTAGGGATGTTGAATCGATTCCCAAAAAAATCTTCTCTATCGAGAACAGTTTAAATTTATTGCCAATATTTTTTTGGTTATCTCGTTACTTTACTTAATAAAGTGTTAAAATATATTGTCAACTGTTAAGTCATCTCCAAAAATTGGTGGAAAGTGTATCTCAAAAATCTACTGAACCGATTCTAATGAAACTAAACATATAAAATAAATACATACTTAAGAAATTAAGCCTAAATAGAGCATTGTATTTAAATATTATCGAATTTGGACTATTATATATTTACATGCGTATTCCTCTTTTTGAATCAGTAGATAATAATAATAAAACCATCGTGGCTCAGTCGTTAAAAGTCTGACTTGAAGTTTCTTTGCAAAACGGAATAGTAACTTCCCCATTACTAGGCTCTCTCGTAAATTAAATGGTGACGTTTTATTGGAGTACGCTTAACGATATTGTTTATTGCTTCACGGTCTAGTAATCGAGAAAGTCCAAAATAATTTTTTGCTGTACTCGTATAAAACAATAGAAGCTACTAAAAATTACGTTTTTTTACGTAAAAGTAAAAATACTTTTAACAGCATAGTAAATCGAGAATATCTTGGGAACTAGCATATATTTTTGGAATAAAAGTAACATATATATTTACGGCAGCATTTGACACTTGAATTTGTTTAATAAAGTTTTCTCTGTTGAATTCTTTTCACGATCTCTACACCTGCGGTTTCTTTAATCAAATTCTCTGAGGTTTTTACACTCATACCCTGTTATGCGGGGAAAAGCGTGAAACTGATATTTAATAAGAACATTTATCACGAAACGCATACATTATTGAAATATATGTAATTATTGCGTGCAAACGTATCCATTGAACGTTTCTTTCACATTCTTTTCCCGGTATCGATAGTTTACGGTAAATTGCCTTTTACCATTCGTTATACAATTTACGTCCTTTACTTAGTAGTGTGTCGACAACCGGTCTTGTACTCGGTTCTATAGAAAGGGACAGCCACTTTCCCACATGAATCAATGGGTCT